>OX388270.1:12596394-12613770 GCA_947579855.1 Anticlea derivata
CTTTAATTCTTATTTGTTTTGTTTAGGTACTCATGTGGTTTTATTGTTGTATTTGTGTTAATTATTCGGTTCGTTAAATTTTTTATTCTGTTTATCTAATAATCCTAAATTGTTTTGTCCTATTTGTAATTGGGCCATTTTTGTTACAAAACTGGTTCCAATGTACCTGTTACTATTTCTGACTCTAAAATTCTAATTTGCTTCTTATGAGTACCTGCATTCTCGCTGGCTTGAGGAAGACTGGGGACCACCATAGCAATATGCTATGGTTGCTCGAGCCAGTGCATCCCATTTCCTTCGGATCGGACAGTCCTGACTGAAGGCATTGTGGTCAGTCCTGTCGCCCTTGGCTTTCGTGCAATTACAGCACGATGGGGATGCACCGGCGAGCAAGTCTGCACACTCAGACCTCATGTGGGGTCCCCCGCAGTGGCAGCATTTTTCGGTGGTTTCGGTGCAGAAACGCCTTCCGTGTCCATACCCCAAGCAAAGTGAGCACTGGACTAGTGGCGACTGGTCCGCCACTCTCACCCGCTGGAGGTCAATAAGGACCGTTCCTGCATCGACCAAATTCTGCCAAGTTCTGGGGGAAACCCTCATTACAATGTGTTGTGTGTGGAGGTTCCTTGTGCGCTTTTTGAAAGCGATTTCCAAGTTCTGGTCCTTCAATTGTCCAAGGACCCCCTTGTTCTGGTTCCTTAGAGCGTTGAGGACGTCTTCGTCGGTGTTATATTTGAAGACGTCTCTAAGGATCACCAGGGGGTCCTTATTTTGCATCTCTTCTACTTTCAATTCTTTATCTCCCTTTAGCCTTTCTTTTATCTTCTGCCTTTCTTCGTCGGTCCTGCAACCCACTATCACCTTCTGGTCTTTCGCTTTTCTAATCCTCTCTACTGCTATCCCACTCTCCTTGGCGTTCACTACCTTCCTTATCCGATCTAAAACTTCTTCGCCAGTTTCCGTTTCGTCTACAGCAGTAACTACGACGGAGTGTAGCGCGGTCTGCTCCGGCCTTCTAGGGAGCGCCGCTGCCACACTCGCGTACGATAGTTTCTGCTGTATTTCTTCCTGTTTATCTAAGCTTTGTTTGAGTCTTTCCATTCTTTCATTGTTTTCTTGGATAAGTTTCGCGTGTTCTTCCATTCTCTTCATGAGTGCGTTTTCCTCTTTTCTCGTTTCCTTCTCTGGTTCTTTCTCCTTTTCAGGTTCCTTTTCTGGTTTGCTTTCTTTCTTTCCTTGTCCCTTCACGCTCTCTGCCTCCTTGACCAGTTGGTAAAGCCTATCAATCGCCAGTGTCACTTCGGTCTTTATTTCTGTCTTGATGTTCCTTGAGTTTCCAAGGTGGAGTTTCGCTTTAGTGACACAGGCTCTTGCTTCTGCCAACCGGTCGGTGTATTTAGACTTTGGCAGAGTGGGTGGACTCCCCGCCGCCTCTGTTGATGCTCTTCGAGCTGCTGCTCGGGTTTCCTGCGAAAGGATCTTCTTCGGCTTTTCTGGCCTTGGGAGTTCCATCGTCAGAAATTTCTTCGGGGTAGTCTGAGACTTAGGGTTTGCATCTGATTTGCTAGACTCCCACTCCCCAATACTCCTACGCACGTTTAATGTTTGGGTCTTCTCACCTTCCTGCAGGATGGAGCATGACTTCACAATTACATGCCCTGGTGATATCGGGCTTTTGCGGTCAGCGTTTGTGGCTCCTGTCCCCTTCGCAGGTGTGCGGAATCCAAACATGTTTGGGGAGTGGTCAGAGGGACACGTCTATATTAGGTTTAAAATTGTAAAAGTAAATTTGTAAAAGTTGTAAATAGAAATTAAAATTATGTTTATGTATATAATATTATTAATTTATTGAACGCTAATCCTAACCTATGTATGTAAATATATATATATATATAAATATATATATTTTGTAGTGGTGAAATTAAAATAACTTCTATAATGTTCTTACTTTGGGTAAAATCCGTATTCGTCCTAGTCAATTAAAATTTGTTTCTACTAAAGGTAGGTTTTTTATAAGCAGGCGATGAGCTTGCACACGTCCGAGTATACTCCCGAAAACCCCGTCTCAAAAGTAGCCTTGGTTGAGAACTTATAGTTGGTTCCCACTATGGATATCGACTATGTTTACTTTAGTAAGTACAATATGGGAGGGTGGGCGGGCGATTTTTTTTCAATTTCTTGCTATAATTGGTGTTTTTTCTGTTGCAGGTACGTGCGGGGACGTCGGGCAAAGGTGAACCAGCCACGGGATGTGCAGAAACAAGCCAGGTGTTGGAGGAAATTTGAAAAAACGCGCAAAATCACCCTAAAACGGTCAAGATTTTCGGAAAATTGAAGTTTATGGAAGATTTTTCTATGAAACGTGAATAAATGCAGTCGCTCAGTAGATAGAACGCCGCGAGCCGCTAATTATGATGTACCACACGGCTATATTCACTTGAAGAAAAAGTCAAGAAAAATCTTATTTGGTTTTTTCCTAAGACAAAAGTACGTTTTCTAGCGTAAAACAATTAAATAATAACTTTCTACTACCGAAAACGATACAATGCGATAGGGGGCGCAACCAGCGCGGTTAAACACTACTTAAACAGCAATCAGAAACTAATAATTTGGAAAAAGAAGTGTTTTAAAGCCAAATAATTATAAAAATTTTACAAGTCTTTAAGAAAATGCGAAAAATGTCGAAAAATCACGTTTTTTATATAAAACGTGTGTCTTATTAAGGTATTATCGCACAATAGGCACCGAGACGCTTAATTTGATATATCGCATGCGACTGTAAGTCAACAAATAAAAGTCGGTATTTGTATGAAGTATGGGAATTTGTCAGGGCTTAGGTGGATTTTGGGTCGACGGTTTCAGAGTGGTCGGGCAGTTTTTTCAATTTCTTGCTATAATTGGTGTTTTTTCTGTTGCAGGTACGTGCGGGGACGTCGGGCAAAGGTGAACCAGCCACGGGATGTGCAGAAACAAGCCAGGTGTTGGAGGAAATTTGAAAAAACGCGCAAAATCACCCTAAAACGGTCAAGATTTTCGGAAAATTGAAGTTTATGGAAGATTTTTCTATGAAACGTGAATAAATGCAGTCGCTCAGTAGATAGAACGCCGCGAGCCGCT
The DNA here is from genome assembly GCA_947579855.1 of Anticlea derivata. Classification (NCBI taxonomy): domain Eukaryota; kingdom Metazoa; phylum Arthropoda; class Insecta; order Lepidoptera; family Geometridae; genus Anticlea; species Anticlea derivata. The sequence continues at coordinate 12,599,512 of OX388270.1, forward strand.
AATTATGATGTACCACACGGCTATATTCACTTGAAGAAAAAGTCAAGAAAAATCTTATTTGGTTTTTTCCTAAGACAAAAGTACGTTTTCTAGCGTAAAACAATTAAATAATAACTTTCTACTACCGAAAACGATACAATGCGATAGGGGGCGCAACCAGCGCGGTTAAACACTACTTAAACAGCAATCAGAAACTAATAATTTGGAAAAAGAAGTGTTTTAAAGCCAAATAATTATAAAAATTTTACAAGTCTTTAAGAAAATGCGAAAAATGTCGAAAAATCACGTTTTTTATATAAAACGTGTGTCTTATTAAGGTATTATCGCACAATAGGCACCGAGACGCTTAATTTGATATATCGCATGCGACTGTAAGTCAACAAATAAAAGTCGGTATTTGTATGAAGTATGGGAATTTGTCAGGGCTTAGGTGGATTTTGGGTCGACGGTTTCAGAGTGGTCGGGCAGTTTTTTCAATTTCTTGCTATAATTGGTGTTTTTTCTGTTGCAGGTACGTGCGGGGACGTCGGGCAAAGGTGAACCAGCCACGGGATGTGCAGAAACAAGCCAGGTGTTGGAGGAAATTTGAAAAAACGCGCAAAATCACCCTAAAACGGTCAAGATTTTCGGAAAATTGAAGTTTATGGAAGATTTTTCTATGAAACGTGAATAAATGCAGTCGCTCAGTAGATAGAACGCCGCGAGCCGCTAATTATGATGTACCACACGGCTATATTCACTTGAAGAAAAAGTCAAGAAAAATCTTATTTGGTTTTTTCCTAAGACAAAAGTACGTTTTCTAGCGTAAAACAATTAAATAATAACTTTCTACTACCGAAAACGATACAATGCGATAGGGGGCGCAACCAGCGCGGTTAAACACTACTTAAACAGCAATCAGAAACTAATAATTTGGAAAAAGAAGTGTTTTAAAGCCAAATAATTATAAAAATTTTACAAGTCTTTAAGAAAATGCGAAAAATGTCGAAAAATCACGTTTTTTATATAAAACGTGTGTCTTATTAAGGTATTATCGCACAATAGGCACCGAGACGCTTAATTTGATATATCGCATGCGACTGTAAGTCAACAAATAAAAGTCGGTATTTGTATGAAGTATGGGAATTTGTCAGGGCTTAGGTGGATTTTGGGTCGACGGTTTCAGAGTGGTCGGGCAGTTTTTTCAATTTCTTGCTATAATTGGTGTTTTTTCTGTTGCAGGTACGTGCGGGGACGTCGGGCAAAGGTGAACCAGCCACGGGATGTGCAGAAACAAGCCAGGTGTTGGAGGAAATTTGAAAAAACGCGCAAAATCACCCTAAAACGGTCAAGATTTTCGGAAAATTGAAGTTTATGGAAGATTTTTCTATGAAACGTGAATAAATGCAGTCGCTCAGTAGATAGAACGCCGCGAGCCGCTAATTATGATGTACCACACGGCTATATTCACTTGAAGAAAAAGTCAAGAAAAATCTTATTTGGTTTTTTCCTAAGACAAAAGTACGTTTTCTAGCGTAAAACAATTAAATAATAACTTTCTACTACCGAAAACGATACAATGCGATAGGGGGCGCAACCAGCGCGGTTAAACACTACTTAAACAGCAATCAGAAACTAATAATTTGGAAAAAGAAGTGTTTTAAAGCCAAATAATTATAAAAATTTTACAAGTCTTTAAGAAAATGCGAAAAATGTCGAAAAATCACGTTTTTTATATAAAACGTGTGTCTTATTAAGGTATTATCGCACAATAGGCACCGAGACGCTTAATTTGATATATCGCATGCGACTGTAAGTCAACAAATAAAAGTCGGTATTTGTATGAAGTATGGGAATTTGTCAGGGCTTAGGTGGATTTTGGGTCGACGGTTTCAGAGTGGTCGGGCAGTTTTTTCAATTTCTTGCTATAATTGGTGTTTTTTCTGTTGCAGGTACGTGCGGGGACGTCGGGCAAAGGTGAACCAGCCACGGGATGTGCAGAAACAAGCCAGGTGTTGGAGGAAATTTGAAAAAACGCGCAAAATCACCCTAAAACGGTCAAGATTTTCGGAAAATTGAAGTTTATGGAAGATTTTTCTATGAAACGTGAATAAATGCAGTCGCTCAGTAGATAGAACGCCGCGAGCCGCTAATTATGATGTACCACACGGCTATATTCACTTGAAGAAAAAGTCAAGAAAAATCTTATTTGGTTTTTTCCTAAGACAAAAGTACGTTTTCTAGCGTAAAACAATTAAATAATAACTTTCTACTACCGAAAACGATACAATGCGATAGGGGGCGCAACCAGCGCGGTTAAACACTACTTAAACAGCAATCAGAAACTAATAATTTGGAAAAAGAAGTGTTTTAAAGCCAAATAATTATAAAAATTTTACAAGTCTTTAAGAAAATGCGAAAAATGTCGAAAAATCACGTTTTTTATATAAAACGTGTGTCTTATTAAGGTATTATCGCACAATAGGCACCGAGACGCTTAATTTGATATATCGCATGCGACTGTAAGTCAACAAATAAAAGTCGGTATTTGTATGAAGTATGGGAATTTGTCAGGGCTTAGGTGGATTTTGGGTCGACGGTTTCAGAGTGGTCGGGCAGTTTTTTCAATTTCTTGCTATAATTGGTGTTTTTTCTGTTGCAGGTACGTGCGGGGACGTCGGGCAAAGGTGAACCAGCCACGGGATGTGCAGAAACAAGCCAGGTGTTGGAGGAAATTTGAAAAAACGCGCAAAATCACCCTAAAACGGTCAAGATTTTCGGAAAATTGAAGTTTATGGAAGATTTTTCTATGAAACGTGAATAAATGCAGTCGCTCAGTAGATAGAACGCCGCGAGCCGCTAATTATGATGTACCACACGGCTATATTCACTTGAAGAAAAAGTCAAGAAAAATCTTATTTGGTTTTTTCCTAAGACAAAAGTACGTTTTCTAGCGTAAAACAATTAAATAATAACTTTCTACTACCGAAAACGATACAATGCGATAGGGGGCGCAACCAGCGCGGTTAAACACTACTTAAACAGCAATCAGAAACTAATAATTTGGAAAAAGAAGTGTTTTAAAGCCAAATAATTATAAAAATTTTACAAGTCTTTAAGAAAATGCGAAAAATGTCGAAAAATCACGTTTTTTATATAAAACGTGTGTCTTATTAAGGTATTATCGCACAATAGGCACCGAGACGCTTAATTTGATATATCGCATGCGACTGTAAGTCAACAAATAAAAGTCGGTATTTGTATGAAGTATGGGAATTTGTCAGGGCTTAGGTGGATTTTGGGTCGACGGTTTCAGAGTGGTCGGGCAGTTTTTTCAATTTCTTGCTATAATTGGTGTTTTTTCTGTTGCAGGTACGTGCGGGGACGTCGGGCAAAGGTGAACCAGCCACGGGATGTGCAGAAACAAGCCAGGTGTTGGAGGAAATTTGAAAAAACGCGCAAAATCACCCTAAAACGGTCAAGATTTTCGGAAAATTGAAGTTTATGGAAGATTTTTCTATGAAACGTGAATAAATGCAGTCGCTCAGTAGATAGAACGCCGCGAGCCGCTAATTATGATGTACCACACGGCTATATTCACTTGAAGAAAAAGTCAAGAAAAATCTTATTTGGTTTTTTCCTAAGACAAAAGTACGTTTTCTAGCGTAAAACAATTAAATAATAACTTTCTACTACCGAAAACGATACAATGCGATAGGGGGCGCAACCAGCGCGGTTAAACACTACTTAAACAGCAATCAGAAACTAATAATTTGGAAAAAGAAGTGTTTTAAAGCCAAATAATTATAAAAATTTTACAAGTCTTTAAGAAAATGCGAAAAATGTCGAAAAATCACGTTTTTTATATAAAACGTGTGTCTTATTAAGGTATTATCGCACAATAGGCACCGAGACGCTTAATTTGATATATCGCATGCGACTGTAAGTCAACAAATAAAAGTCGGTATTTGTATGAAGTATGGGAATTTGTCAGGGCTTAGGTGGATTTTGGGTCGACGGTTTCAGAGTGGTCGGGCAGTTTTTTCAATTTCTTGCTATAATTGGTGTTTTTTCTGTTGCAGGTACGTGCGGGGACGTCGGGCAAAGGTGAACCAGCCACGGGATGTGCAGAAACAAGCCAGGTGTTGGAGGAAATTTGAAAAAACGCGCAAAATCACCCTAAAACGGTCAAGATTTTCGGAAAATTGAAGTTTATGGAAGATTTTTCTATGAAACGTGAATAAATGCAGTCGCTCAGTAGATAGAACGCCGCGAGCCGCTAATTATGATGTACCACACGGCTATATTCACTTGAAGAAAAAGTCAAGAAAAATCTTATTTGGTTTTTTCCTAAGACAAAAGTACGTTTTCTAGCGTAAAACAATTAAATAATAACTTTCTACTACCGAAAACGATACAATGCGATAGGGGGCGCAACCAGCGCGGTTAAACACTACTTAAACAGCAATCAGAAACTAATAATTTGGAAAAAGAAGTGTTTTAAAGCCAAATAATTATAAAAATTTTACAAGTCTTTAAGAAAATGCGAAAAATGTCGAAAAATCACGTTTTTTATATAAAACGTGTGTCTTATTAAGGTATTATCGCACAATAGGCACCGAGACGCTTAATTTGATATATCGCATGCGACTGTAAGTCAACAAATAAAAGTCGGTATTTGTATGAAGTATGGGAATTTGTCAGGGCTTAGGTGGATTTTGGGTCGACGGTTTCAGAGTGGTCGGGCAGTTTTTTCAATTTCTTGCTATAATTGGTGTTTTTTCTGTTGCAGGTACGTGCGGGGACGTCGGGCAAAGGTGAACCAGCCACGGGATGTGCAGAAACAAGCCAGGTGTTGGAGGAAATTTGAAAAAACGCGCAAAATCACCCTAAAACGGTCAAGATTTTCGGAAAATTGAAGTTTATGGAAGATTTTTCTATGAAACGTGAATAAATGCAGTCGCTCAGTAGATAGAACGCCGCGAGCCGCTAATTATGATGTACCACACGGCTATATTCACTTGAAGAAAAAGTCAAGAAAAATCTTATTTGGTTTTTTCCTAAGACAAAAGTACGTTTTCTAGCGTAAAACAATTAAATAATAACTTTCTACTACCGAAAACGATACAATGCGATAGGGGGCGCAACCAGCGCGGTTAAACACTACTTAAACAGCAATCAGAAACTAATAATTTGGAAAAAGAAGTGTTTTAAAGCCAAATAATTATAAAAATTTTACAAGTCTTTAAGAAAATGCGAAAAATGTCGAAAAATCACGTTTTTTATATAAAACGTGTGTCTTATTAAGGTATTATCGCACAATAGGCACCGAGACGCTTAATTTGATATATCGCATGCGACTGTAAGTCAACAAATAAAAGTCGGTATTTGTATGAAGTATGGGAATTTGTCAGGGCTTAGGTGGATTTTGGGTCGACGGTTTCAGAGTGGTCGGGCAGTTTTTTCAATTTCTTGCTATAATTGGTGTTTTTTCTGTTGCAGGTACGTGCGGGGACGTCGGGCAAAGGTGAACCAGCCACGGGATGTGCAGAAACAAGCCAGGTGTTGGAGGAAATTTGAAAAAACGCGCAAAATCACCCTAAAACGGTCAAGATTTTCGGAAAATTGAAGTTTATGGAAGATTTTTCTATGAAACGTGAATAAATGCAGTCGCTCAGTAGATAGAACGCCGCGAGCCGCTAATTATGATGTACCACACGGCTATATTCACTTGAAGAAAAAGTCAAGAAAAATCTTATTTGGTTTTTTCCTAAGACAAAAGTACGTTTTCTAGCGTAAAACAATTAAATAATAACTTTCTACTACCGAAAACGATACAATGCGATAGGGGGCGCAACCAGCGCGGTTAAACACTACTTAAACAGCAATCAGAAACTAATAATTTGGAAAAAGAAGTGTTTTAAAGCCAAATAATTATAAAAATTTTACAAGTCTTTAAGAAAATGCGAAAAATGTCGAAAAATCACGTTTTTTATATAAAACGTGTGTCTTATTAAGGTATTATCGCACAATAGGCACCGAGACGCTTAATTTGATATATCGCATGCGACTGTAAGTCAACAAATAAAAGTCGGTATTTGTATGAAGTATGGGAATTTGTCAGGGCTTAGGTGGATTTTGGGTCGACGGTTTCAGAGTGGTCGGGCAGTTTTTTCAATTTCTTGCTATAATTGGTGTTTTTTCTGTTGCAGGTACGTGCGGGGACGTCGGGCAAAGGTGAACCAGCCACGGGATGTGCAGAAACAAGCCAGGTGTTGGAGGAAATTTGAAAAAACGCGCAAAATCACCCTAAAACGGTCAAGATTTTCGGAAAATTGAAGTTTATGGAAGATTTTTCTATGAAACGTGAATAAATGCAGTCGCTCAGTAGATAGAACGCCGCGAGCCGCTAATTATGATGTACCACACGGCTATATTCACTTGAAGAAAAAGTCAAGAAAAATCTTATTTGGTTTTTTCCTAAGACAAAAGTACGTTTTCTAGCGTAAAACAATTAAATAATAACTTTCTACTACCGAAAACGATACAATGCGATAGGGGGCGCAACCAGCGCGGTTAAACACTACTTAAACAGCAATCAGAAACTAATAATTTGGAAAAAGAAGTGTTTTAAAGCCAAATAATTATAAAAATTTTACAAGTCTTTAAGAAAATGCGAAAAATGTCGAAAAATCACGTTTTTTATATAAAACGTGTGTCTTATTAAGGTATTATCGCACAATAGGCACCGAGACGCTTAATTTGATATATCGCATGCGACTGTAAGTCAACAAATAAAAGTCGGTATTTGTATGAAGTATGGGAATTTGTCAGGGCTTAGGTGGATTTTGGGTCGACGGTTTCAGAGTGGTCGGGCAGTTTTTTCAATTTCTTGCTATAATTGGTGTTTTTTCTGTTGCAGGTACGTGCGGGGACGTCGGGCAAAGGTGAACCAGCCACGGGATGTGCAGAAACAAGCCAGGTGTTGGAGGAAATTTGAAAAAACGCGCAAAATCACCCTAAAACGGTCAAGATTTTCGGAAAATTGAAGTTTATGGAAGATTTTTCTATGAAACGTGAATAAATGCAGTCGCTCAGTAGATAGAACGCCGCGAGCCGCTAATTATGATGTACCACACGGCTATATTCACTTGAAGAAAAAGTCAAGAAAAATCTTATTTGGTTTTTTCCTAAGACAAAAGTACGTTTTCTAGCGTAAAACAATTAAATAATAACTTTCTACTACCGAAAACGATACAATGCGATAGGGGGCGCAACCAGCGCGGTTAAACACTACTTAAACAGCAATCAGAAACTAATAATTTGGAAAAAGAAGTGTTTTAAAGCCAAATAATTATAAAAATTTTACAAGTCTTTAAGAAAATGCGAAAAATGTCGAAAAATCACGTTTTTTATATAAAACGTGTGTCTTATTAAGGTATTATCGCACAATAGGCACCGAGACGCTTAATTTGATATATCGCATGCGACTGTAAGTCAACAAATAAAAGTCGGTATTTGTATGAAGTATGGGAATTTGTCAGGGCTTAGGTGGATTTTGGGTCGACGGTTTCAGAGTGGTCGGGCAGTTTTTTCAATTTCTTGCTATAATTGGTGTTTTTTCTGTTGCAGGTACGTGCGGGGACGTCGGGCAAAGGTGAACCAGCCACGGGATGTGCAGAAACAAGCCAGGTGTTGGAGGAAATTTGAAAAAACGCGCAAAATCACCCTAAAACGGTCAAGATTTTCGGAAAATTGAAGTTTATGGAAGATTTTTCTATGAAACGTGAATAAATGCAGTCGCTCAGTAGATAGAACGCCGCGAGCCGCTAATTATGATGTACCACACGGCTATATTCACTTGAAGAAAAAGTCAAGAAAAATCTTATTTGGTTTTTTCCTAAGACAAAAGTACGTTTTCTAGCGTAAAACAATTAAATAATAACTTTCTACTACCGAAAACGATACAATGCGATAGGGGGCGCAACCAGCGCGGTTAAACACTACTTAAACAGCAATCAGAAACTAATAATTTGGAAAAAGAAGTGTTTTAAAGCCAAATAATTATAAAAATTTTACAAGTCTTTAAGAAAATGCGAAAAATGTCGAAAAATCACGTTTTTTATATAAAACGTGTGTCTTATTAAGGTATTATCGCACAATAGGCACCGAGACGCTTAATTTGATATATCGCATGCGACTGTAAGTCAACAAATAAAAGTCGGTATTTGTATGAAGTATGGGAATTTGTCAGGGCTTAGGTGGATTTTGGGTCGACGGTTTCAGAGTGGTCGGGCAGTTTTTTCAATTTCTTGCTATAATTGGTGTTTTTTCTGTTGCAGGTACGTGCGGGGACGTCGGGCAAAGGTGAACCAGCCACGGGATGTGCAGAAACAAGCCAGGTGTTGGAGGAAATTTGAAAAAACGCGCAAAATCACCCTAAAACGGTCAAGATTTTCGGAAAATTGAAGTTTATGGAAGATTTTTCTATGAAACGTGAATAAATGCAGTCGCTCAGTAGATAGAACGCCGCGAGCCGCTAATTATGATGTACCACACGGCTATATTCACTTGAAGAAAAAGTCAAGAAAAATCTTATTTGGTTTTTTCCTAAGACAAAAGTACGTTTTCTAGCGTAAAACAATTAAATAATAACTTTCTACTACCGAAAACGATACAATGCGATAGGGGGCGCAACCAGCGCGGTTAAACACTACTTAAACAGCAATCAGAAACTAATAATTTGGAAAAAGAAGTGTTTTAAAGCCAAATAATTATAAAAATTTTACAAGTCTTTAAGAAAATGCGAAAAATGTCGAAAAATCACGTTTTTTATATAAAACGTGTGTCTTATTAAGGTATTATCGCACAATAGGCACCGAGACGCTTAATTTGATATATCGCATGCGACTGTAAGTCAACAAATAAAAGTCGGTATTTGTATGAAGTATGGGAATTTGTCAGGGCTTAGGTGGATTTTGGGTCGACGGTTTCAGAGTGGTCGGGCAGTTTTTTCAATTTCTTGCTATAATTGGTGTTTTTTCTGTTGCAGGTACGTGCGGGGACGTCGGGCAAAGGTGAACCAGCCACGGGATGTGCAGAAACAAGCCAGGTGTTGGAGGAAATTTGAAAAAACGCGCAAAATCACCCTAAAACGGTCAAGATTTTCGGAAAATTGAAGTTTATGGAAGATTTTTCTATGAAACGTGAATAAATGCAGTCGCTCAGTAGATAGAACGCCGCGAGCCGCTAATTATGATGTACCACACGGCTATATTCACTTGAAGAAAAAGTCAAGAAAAATCTTATTTGGTTTTTTCCTAAGACAAAAGTACGTTTTCTAGCGTAAAACAATTAAATAATAACTTTCTACTACCGAAAACGATACAATGCGATAGGGGGCGCAACCAGCGCGGTTAAACACTACTTAAACAGCAATCAGAAACTAATAATTTGGAAAAAGAAGTGTTTTAAAGCCAAATAATTATAAAAATTTTACAAGTCTTTAAGAAAATGCGAAAAATGTCGAAAAATCACGTTTTTTATATAAAACGTGTGTCTTATTAAGGTATTATCGCACAATAGGCACCGAGACGCTTAATTTGATATATCGCATGCGACTGTAAGTCAACAAATAAAAGTCGGTATTTGTATGAAGTATGGGAATTTGTCAGGGCTTAGGTGGATTTTGGGTCGACGGTTTCAGAGTGGTCGGGCAGTTTTTTCAATTTCTTGCTATAATTGGTGTTTTTTCTGTTGCAGGTACGTGCGGGGACGTCGGGCAAAGGTGAACCAGCCACGGGATGTGCAGAAACAAGCCAGGTGTTGGAGGAAATTTGAAAAAACGCGCAAAATCACCCTAAAACGGTCAAGATTTTCGGAAAATTGAAGTTTATGGAAGATTTTTCTATGAAACGTGAATAAATGCAGTCGCTCAGTAGATAGAACGCCGCGAGCCGCTAATTATGATGTACCACACGGCTATATTCACTTGAAGAAAAAGTCAAGAAAAATCTTATTTGGTTTTTTCCTAAGACAAAAGTACGTTTTCTAGCGTAAAACAATTAAATAATAACTTTCTACTACCGAAAACGATACAATGCGATAGGGGGCGCAACCAGCGCGGTTAAACACTACTTAAACAGCAATCAGAAACTAATAATTTGGAAAAAGAAGTGTTTTAAAGCCAAATAATTATAAAAATTTTACAAGTCTTTAAGAAAATGCGAAAAATGTCGAAAAATCACGTTTTTTATATAAAACGTGTGTCTTATTAAGGTATTATCGCACAATAGGCACCGAGACGCTTAATTTGATATATCGCATGCGACTGTAAGTCAACAAATAAAAGTCGGTATTTGTATGAAGTATGGGAATTTGTCAGGGCTTAGGTGGATTTTGGGTCGACGGTTTCAGAGTGGTCGGGCAGTTTTTTCAATTTCTTGCTATAATTGGTGTTTTTTCTGTTGCAGGTACGTGCGGGGACGTCGGGCAAAGGTGAACCAGCCACGGGATGTGCAGAAACAAGCCAGGTGTTGGAGGAAATTTGAAAAAACGCGCAAAATCACCCTAAAACGGTCAAGATTTTCGGAAAATTGAAGTTTATGGAAGATTTTTCTATGAAACGTGAATAAATGCAGTCGCTCAGTAGATAGAACGCCGCGAGCCGCTAATTATGATGTACCACACGGCTATATTCACTTGAAGAAAAAGTCAAGAAAAATCTTATTTGGTTTTTTCCTAAGACAAAAGTACGTTTTCTAGCGTAAAACAATTAAATAATAACTTTCTACTACCGAAAACGATACAATGCGATAGGGGGCGCAACCAGCGCGGTTAAACACTACTTAAACAGCAATCAGAAACTAATAATTTGGAAAAAGAAGTGTTTTAAAGCCAAATAATTATAAAAATTTTACAAGTCTTTAAGAAAATGCGAAAAATGTCGAAAAATCACGTTTTTTATATAAAACGTGTGTCTTATTAAGGTATTATCGCACAATAGGCACCGAGACGCTTAATTTGATATATCGCATGCGACTGTAAGTCAACAAATAAAAGTCGGTATTTGTATGAAGTATGGGAATTTGTCAGGGCTTAGGTGGATTTTGGGTCGACGGTTTCAGAGTGGTCGGGCAGTTTTTTCAATTTCTTGCTATAATTGGTGTTTTTTCTGTTGCAGGTACGTGCGGGGACGTCGGGCAAAGGTGAACCAGCCACGGGATGTGCAGAAACAAGCCAGGTGTTGGAGGAAATTTGAAAAAACGCGCAAAATCACCCTAAAACGGTCAAGATTTTCGGAAAATTGAAGTTTATGGAAGATTTTTCTATGAAACGTGAATAAATGCAGTCGCTCAGTAGATAGAACGCCGCGAGCCGCTAATTATGATGTACCACACGGCTATATTCACTTGAAGAAAAAGTCAAGAAAAATCTTATTTGGTTTTTTCCTAAGACAAAAGTACGTTTTCTAGCGTAAAACAATTAAATAATAACTTTCTACTACCGAAAACGATACAATGCGATAGGGGGCGCAACCAGCGCGGTTAAACACTACTTAAACAGCAATCAGAAACTAATAATTTGGAAAAAGAAGTGTTTTAAAGCCAAATAATTATAAAAATTTTACAAGTCTTTAAGAAAATGCGAAAAATGTCGAAAAATCACGTTTTTTATATAAAACGTGTGTCTTATTAAGGTATTATCGCACAATAGGCACCGAGACGCTTAATTTGATATATCGCATGCGACTGTAAGTCAACAAATAAAAGTCGGTATTTGTATGAAGTATGGGAATTTGTCAGGGCTTAGGTGGATTTTGGGTCGACGGTTTCAGAGTGGTCGGGCAGTTTTTTCAATTTCTTGCTATAATTGGTGTTTTTTCTGTTGCAGGTACGTGCGGGGACGTCGGGCAAAGGTGAACCAGCCACGGGATGTGCAGAAACAAGCCAGGTGTTGGAGGAAATTTGAAAAAACGCGCAAAATCACCCTAAAACGGTCAAGATTTTCGGAAAATTGAAGTTTATGGAAGATTTTTCTATGAAACGTGAATAAATGCAGTCGCTCAGTAGATAGAACGCCGCGAGCCGCTAATTATGATGTACCACACGGCTATATTCACTTGAAGAAAAAGTCAAGAAAAATCTTATTTGGTTTTTTCCTAAGACAAAAGTACGTTTTCTAGCGTAAAACAATTAAATAATAACTTTCTACTACCGAAAACGATACAATGCGATAGGGGGCGCAACCAGCGCGGTTAAACACTACTTAAACAGCAATCAGAAACTAATAATTTGGAAAAAGAAGTGTTTTAAAGCCAAATAATTATAAAAATTTTACAAGTCTTTAAGAAAATGCGAAAAATGTCGAAAAATCACGTTTTTTATATAAAACGTGTGTCTTATTAAGGTATTATCGCACAATAGGCACCGAGACGCTTAATTTGATATATCGCATGCGACTGTAAGTCAACAAATAAAAGTCGGTATTTGTATGGTTAGGTTAGGTTAGGTTAGGTTAGGTTAGGTTAGGTTAGGTTAGGTTAGGTTAGGTTAGGTTAGGTTAGGTTAGGTTAGGTTAGGTTAGGTTAGGTTAGGTTAGGTTAGGTTAGGTTAGGTTAGGTTAGGTTAGGTTAGGTTAGGTTAGGTTAGGTTAGGTTAGGTTAGGTTAGGTTAGGTTAGGTTAGGTTAGGTTAGGTTAGGTTAGGTTAGGTTAGGTTAGGTTAGGTTAGGTTAGGTTAGGTTAGGTTAGGTTAGGTTAGGTTAGGTTAGGTTAGGTTAGGTTAGGTTAGGTTAGGTTAGGTTAGGTTAGGTTAGGTTAGGTTAGGTTAGGTTAGGTTAGGTTAGGTTAGGTTAGGTTAGGTTAGGTTAGGTTAGGTTAGGTTAGGTTAGGTTAGGTTAGGTTAGGTTAGGTTAGGTTAGGTTAGGTTAGGTTAGGTTAGGTTAGGTTAGGTTAGGTTAGGTTAGGTTAGGTTAGGTTAGGTTAGGTTAGGTTAGGTTAGGTTAGGTTAGGTTAGGTTAGGTTAGGTTAGGTTAGGTTAGGTTAGGTTAGGTTAGGTTAGGTTAGGTTAGGTTAGGTTAGGTTAGGTTAGGTTAGGTTAGGTTAGGTTAGGTTAGGTTAGGTTAGGTTAGGTTAGGTTAGGTTAGGTTAGGTTAGGTTAGGTTAGGTTAGGTTAGGTTAGGTTAGGTTAGGTTAGGTTAGGTTAGGTTAGGTTAGGTTAGGTTAGGTTAGGTTAGGTTAGGTTAGGTTAGGTTAGGTTAGGTTAGGTTAGGTTAGGTTAGGTTAGGTTAGGTTAGGTTAGGTTAGGTTAGGTTAGGTTAGGTTAGGTTAGGTTAGGTTAGGTTAGGTTAGGTTAGGTTAGGTTAGGTTAGGTTAGGTTAGGTTAGGTTAGGTTAGGTTAGGTTAGGTTAGGTTAGGTTAGGTTAGGTTAGGTTAGGTTAGGTTAGGTTAGGTTAGGTTAGGTTAGGTTAGGTTAGGTTAGGTTAGGTTAGGTTAGGTTAGGTTAGGTTAGGTTAGGTTAGGTTAGGTTAGGTTAGGTTAGGTTAGGTTAGGTTAGGTTAGGTTAGGTTAGGTTAGGTTAGGTTAGGTTAGGTTAGGTTAGGTTAGGTTAGGTTAGGTTAGGTTAGGTTAGGTTAGGTTAGGTTAGGTTAGGTTAGGTTAGGTTAGGTTAGGTTAGGTTAGGTTAGGTTAGGTTAGGTTAGGTTAGGTTAGGTTAGGTTAGGTTAGGTTAGGTTAGGTTAGGTTAGGTTAGGTTAGGTTAGGTTAGGTTAGGTTAGGTTAGGTTAGGTTAGGTTAGGTTAGGTTAGGTTAGGTTAGGTTAGGTTAGGTTAGGTTAGGTTAGGTTAGGTTAGGTTAGGTTAGGTTAGGTTAGGTTAGGTTAGGTTAGGTTAGGTTAGGTTAGGTTAGGTTAGGTTAGGTTAGGTTAGGTTAGGTTAGGTTAGGTTAGGTTAGGTTAGGTTAGGTTAGGTTAGGTTAGGTTAGGTTAGGTTAGGTTAGGTTAGGTTAGGTTAGGTTAGGTTAGGTTAGGTTAGGTTAGGTTAGGTTAGGTTAGGTTAGGTTAGGTTAGGTTAGGTTAGGTTAGGTTAGGTTAGGTTAGGTTAGGTTAGGTTAGGTTAGGTTAGGTTAGGTTAGGTTAGGTTAGGTTAGGTTAGGTTAGGTTAGGTTAGGTTAGGTTAGGTTAGGTTAGGTTAGGTTAGGTTAGGTTAGGTTAGGTTAGGTTAGGTTAGGTTAGGTTAGGTTAGGTTAGGTTAGGTTAGGTTAGGTTAGGTTAGGTTAGGTTAG
>OX388271.1:0-15000 GCA_947579855.1 Anticlea derivata
ACCTAACCTAACCTAACCTAACCTAACCTAACCTAACCTAACCTAACCTAACCTAACCTAACCTAACCTAACCTAACCTAACCTAACCTAACCTAACCTAACCTAACCTAACCTAACCTAACCTAACCTAACCTAACCTAACCTAACCTAACCTAACCTAACCTAACCTAACCTAACCTAACCTAACCTAACCTAACCTAACCTAACCTAACCTAACCTAACCTAACCTAACCTAACCTAACCTAACCTAACCTAACCTAACCTAACCTAACCTAACCTAACCTAACCTAACCTAACCTAACCTAACCTAACCTAACCTAACCTAACCTAACCTAACCTAACCTAACCTAACCTAACCTAACCTAACCTAACCTAACCTAACCTAACCTAACCTAACCTAACCTAACCTAACCTAACCTAACCTAACCTAACCTAACCTAACCTAACCTAACCTAACCTAACCTAACCTAACCTAACCTAACCTAACCTAACCTAACCTAACCTAACCTAACCTAACCTAACCTAACCTAACCTAACCTAACCTAACCTAACCTAACCTAACCTAACCTAACCTAACCTAACCTAACCTAACCTAACCTAACCTAACCTAACCTAACCTAACCTAACCTAACCTAACCTAACCTAACCTAACCTAACCTAACCTAACCTAACCTAACCTAACCTAACCTAACCTAACCTAACCTAACCTAACCTAACCTAACCTAACCTAACCTAACCTAACCTAACCTAACCTAACCTAACCTAACCTAACCTAACCTAACCTAACCTAACCTAACCTAACCTAACCTAACCTAACCTAACCTAACCTAACCTAACCTAACCTAACCTAACCTAACCTAACCTAACCTAACCTAACCTAACCTAACCTAACCTAACCTAACCTAACCTAACCTAACCTAACCTAACCTAACCTAACCTAACCTAACCTAACCTAACCTAACCTAACCTAACCTAACCTAACCTAACCTAACCTAACCTAACCTAACCTAACCTAACCTAACCTAACCTAACCTAACCTAACCTAACCTAACCTAACCTAACCTAACCTAACCTAACCTAACCTAACCTAACCTAACCTAACCTAACCTAACCTAACCTAACCTAACCTAACCTAACCTAACCTAACCTAACCTAACCTAACCTAACCTAACCTAACCTAACCTAACCTAACCTAACCTAACCTAACCTAACCTAACCTAACCTAACCTAACCTAACCTAACCTAACCTAACCTAACCTAACCTAACCTAACCTAACCTAACCTAACCTAACCTAACCTAACCTAACCTAACCTAACCTAACCTAACCTAACCTAACCTAACCTAACCTAACCTAACCTAACCTAACCTAACCTAACCTAACCTAACCTAACCTAACCTAACCTAACCTAACCTAACCTAACCTAACCTAACCTAACCTAACCTAACCTAACCTAACCTAACCTAACCTAACCTAACCTAACCTAACCTAACCTAACCTAACCTAACCTAACCTAACCTAACCTAACCTAACCTAACCTAACCTAACCTAACCTAACCTAACCTAACCTAACCTAACCTAACCTAACCTAACCTAACCTAACCTAACCTAACCTAACCTAACCTAACCTAACCTAACCTAACCTAACCTAACCTAACCTAACCTAACCTAACCTAACCTAACCTAACCTAACCTAACCTAACCTAACCTAACCTAACCTAACCTAACCTAACCTAACCTAACCTAACCTAACCTAACCTAACCTAACCTAACCTAACCTAACCTAACCTAACCTAACCTAACCTAACCTAACCTAACCTAACCTAACCTAACCTAACCTAACCTAACCTAACCTAACCTAACCTAACCTAACCTAACCTAACCTAACCTAACCTAACCTAACCTAACCTAACCTAACCTAACCTAACCTAACCTAACCTAACCTAACCTAACCTAACCTAACCTAACCTAACCTAACCTAACCTAACCTAACCTAACCTAACCTAACCTAACCTAACCTAACCTAACCTAACCTAACCTAACCTAACCTAACCTAACCTAACCTAACCTAACCTAACCTAACCTAACCTAACCTAACCTAACCTAACCTAACCTAACCTAACCTAACCTAACCTAACCTAACCTAACCTAACCTAACCTAA
Organism: Anticlea derivata; assembly: GCA_947579855.1. Lineage (NCBI taxonomy): Eukaryota > Metazoa > Arthropoda > Insecta > Lepidoptera > Geometridae > Anticlea > Anticlea derivata. The sequence continues at coordinate 2,162 of OX388271.1, forward strand.
CCTAACCTAACCTAACCTAACCTAACCTAACCTAACCTAACCTAACCTAACCTAACCTAACCTAACCTAACCTAACCTAACCTAACCTAACCTAACCTAACCTAACCTAACCTAACCTAACCTAACCTAACCTAACCTAACCTAACCTAACCTAACCTAACCTAACCTAACCTAACCTAACCTAACCTAACCTAACCTAACCTAACCTAACCTAACCTAACCTAACCTAACCTAACCTAACCTAACCTAACCTAACCTAACCTAACCTAACCTAACCTAACCTAACCTAACCTAACCTAACCTAACCTAACCTAACCTAACCTAACCTAACCTAACCTAACCTAACCTAACCTAACCTAACCTAACCTAACCTAACCTAACCTAACCTAACCTAACCTAACCTAACCTAACCTAACCTAACCTAACCTAACCTAACCTAACCTAACCTAACCTAACCTAACCTAACCTAACCTAACCTAACCTAACCTAACCTAACCTAACCTAACCTAACCTAACCTAACCTAACCTAACCTAACCTAACCTAACCTAACCTAACCTAACCTAACCTAACCTAACCTAACCTAACCTAACCTAACCTAACCTAACCTAACCTAACCTAACCTAACCTAACCTAACCTAACCTAACCTAACCTAACCTAACCTAACCTAACCTAACCTAACCTAACCTAACCTAACCTAACCTAACCTAACCTAACCTAACCTAACCTAACCTAACCTAACCTAACCTAACCTAACCTAACCTAACCTAACCTAACCTAACCTAACCTAACCTAACCTAACCTAACCTAACCTAACCTAACCTAACCTAACCTAACCTAACCTAACCTAACCTAACCTAACCTAACCTAACCTAACCTAACCTAACCTAACCTAACCTAACCTAACCTAACCTAACCTAACCTAACCTAACCTAACCTAACCTAACCTAACCTAACCTAACCTAACCTAACCTAACCTAACCTAACCTAACCTAACCTAACCTAACCTAACCTAACCTAACCTAACCTAACCTAACCTAACCTAACCTAACCTAACCTAACCTAACCTAACCTAACCTAACCTAACCTAACCTAACCTAACCTAACCTAACCTAACCTAACCTAACCTAACCTAACCTAACCTAACCTAACCTAACCTAACCTAACCTAACCTAACCTAACCTAACCTAACCTAACCTAACCTAACCTAACCTAACCTAACCTAACCTAACCTAACCTAACCTAACCTAACCTAACCTAACCTAACCTAACCTAACCTAACCTAACCTAACCTAACCTAACCTAACCTAACCTAACCTAACCTAACCTAACCTAACCTAACCTAACCTAACCTAACCTAACCTAACCTAACCTAACCTAACCTAACCTAACCTAACCTAACCTAACCTAACCTAACCTAACCTAACCTAACCTAACCTAACCTAACCTAACCTAACCTAACCTAACCTAACCTAACCTAACCTAACCTAACCTAACCTAACCTAACCTAACCTAACCTAACCTAACCTAACCTAACCTAACCTAACCTAACCTAACCTAACCTAACCTAACCTAACCTAACCTAACCTAACCTAACCTAACCTAACCTAACCTAACCTAACCTAACCTAACCTAACCTAACCTAACCTAACCTAACCTAACCTAACCTAACCTAACCTAACCTAACCTAACCTAACCTAACCTAACCTAACCTAACCTAACCTAACCTAACCTAACCTAACCTAACCTAACCTAACCTAACCTAACCTAACCTAACCTAACCTAACCTAACCTAACCTAACCTAACCTAACCTAACCTAACCTAACCTAACCTAACCTAACCTAACCTAACCTAACCTAACCTAACCTAACCTAACCTAACCTAACCTAACCTAACCTAACCTAACCTAACCTAACCTAACCTAACCTAACCTAACCTAACCTAACCTAACCTAACCTAACCTAACCTAACCTAACCTAACCTAACCTAACCTAACCTAACCTAACCTAACCTAACCTAACCTAACCTAACCTAACCTAACCTAACCTAACCTAACCTAACCTAACCTAACCTAACCTAACCTAACCTAACCTAACCTAACCTAACCTAACCTAACCTAACCTAACCTAACCTAACCTAACCTAACCTAACCTAACCTAACCTAACCTAACCTAACCTAACCTAACCTAACCTAACCTAACCTAACCTAACCTAACCTAACCTAACCTAACCTAACCTAACCTAACCTAACCTAACCTAACCTAACCTAACCTAACCTAACCTAACCTAACCTAACCTAACCTAACCTAACCTAACCTAACCTAACCTAACCTAACCTAACCTAACCTAACCTAACCTAACCTAACCTAACCTAACCTAACCTAACCTAACCTAACCTAACCTAACCTAACCTAACCTAACCTAACCTAACCTAACCTAACCTAACCTAACCTAACCTAACCTAACCTAACCTAACCTAACCTAACCTAACCTAACCTAACCTAACCTAACCTAACCTAACCTAACCTAACCTAACCTAACCTAACCTAACCTAACCTAACCTAACCTAACCTAACCTAACCTAACCTAACCTAACCTAACCTAACCTAACCTAACCTAACCTAACCTAACCTAACCTAACCTAACCTAACCTAACCTAACCTAACCTAACCTAACCTAACCTAACCTAACCTAACCTAACCTAACCTAACCTAACCTAACCTAACCTAACCTAACCTAACCTAACCTAACCTAACCTAACCTAACCTAACCTAACCTAACCTAACCTAACCTAACCTAACCTAACCTAACCTAACCTAACCTAACCTAACCTAACCTAACCTAACCTAACCTAACCTAACCTAACCTAACCTAACCTAACCTAACCTAACCTAACCTAACCTAACCTAACCTAACCTAACCTAACCTAACCTAACCTAACCTAACCTAACCTAACCTAACCTAACCTAACCTAACCTAACCTAACCTAACCTAACCTAACCTAACCTAACCTAACCTAACCTAACCTAACCTAACCTAACCTAACCTAACCTAACCTAACCTAACCTAACCTAACCTAACCTAACCTAACCTAACCTAACCTAACCTAACCTAACCTAACCTAACCTAACCTAACCTAACCTAACCTAACCTAACCTAACCTAACCTAACCTAACCTAACCTAACCTAACCTAACCTAACCTAACCTAACCTAACCTAACCTAACCTAACCTAACCTAACCTAACCTAACCTAACCTAACCTAACCTAACCTAACCTAACCTAACCTAACCTAACCTAACCTAACCTAACCTAACCTAACCTAACCTAACCTAACCTAACCTAACCTAACCTAACCTAACCTAACCTAACCTAACCTAACCTAACCTAACCTAACCTAACCTAACCTAACCTAACCTAACCTAACCTAACCTAACCTAACCTAACCTAACCTAACCTAACCTAACCTAACCTAACCTAACCTAACCTAACCTAACCTAACCTAACCTAACCTAACCTAACCTAACCTAACCTAACCTAACCTAACCTAACCTAACCTAACCTAACCTAACCTAACCTAACCTAACCTAACCTAACCTAACCTAACCTAACCTAACCTAACCTAACCTAACCTAACCTAACCTAACCTAACCTAACCTAACCTAACCTAACCTAACCTAACCTAACCTAACCTAACCTAACCTAACCTAACCTAACCTAACCTAACCTAACCTAACCTAACCTAACCTAACCTAACCTAACCTAACCTAACCTAACCTAACCTAACCTAACCTAACCTAACCTAACCTAACCTAACCTAACCTAACCTAACCTAACCTAACCTAACCTAACCTAACCTAACCTAACCTAACCTAACCTAACCTAACCTAACCTAACCTAACCTAACCTAACCTAACCTAACCTAACCTAACCTAACCTAACCTAACCTAACCTAACCTAACCTAACCTAACCTAACCTAACCTAACCTAACCTAACCTAACCTAACCTAACCTAACCTAACCTAACCTAACCTAACCTAACCTAACCTAACCTAACCTAACCTAACCTAACCTAACCTAACCTAACCTAACCTAACCTAACCTAACCTAACCTAACCTAACCTAACCTAACCTAACCTAACCTAACCTAACCTAACCTAACCTAACCTAACCTAACCTAACCTAACCTAACCTAACCTAACCTAACCTAACCTAACCTAACCTAACCTAACCTAACCTAACCTAACCTAACCTAACCTAACCTAACCTAACCTAACCTAACCTAACCTAACCTAACCTAACCTAACCTAACCTAACCTAACCTAACCTAACCTAACCTAACCTAACCTAACCTAACCTAACCTAACCTAACCTAACCTAACCTAACCTAACCTAACCTAACCTAACCTAACCTAACCTAACCTAACCTAACCTAACCTAACCTAACCTAACCTAACCTAACCTAACCTAACCTAACCTAACCTAACCTAACCTAACCTAACCTAACCTAACCTAACCTAACCTAACCTAACCTAACCTAACCTAACCTAACCTAACCTAACCTAACCTAACCTAACCTAACCTAACCTAACCTAACCTAACCTAACCTAACCTAACCTAACCTAACCTAACCTAACCTAACCTAACCTAACCTAACCTAACCTAACCTAACCTAACCTAACCTAACCTAACCTAACCTAACCTAACCTAACCTAACCTAACCTAACCTAACCTAACCTAACCTAACCTAACCTAACCTAACCTAACCTAACCTAACCTAACCTAACCTAACCTAACCTAACCTAACCTAACCTAACCTAACCTAACCTAACCTAACCTAACCTAACCTAACCTAACCTAACCTAACCTAACCTAACCTAACCTAACCTAACCTAACCTAACCTAACCTAACCTAACCTAACCTAACCTAACCTAACCTAACCTAACCTAACCTAACCTAACCTAACCTAACCTAACCTAACCTAACCTAACCTAACCTAACCTAACCTAACCTAACCTAACCTAACCTAACCTAACCTAACCTAACCTAACCTAACCTAACCTAACCTAACCTAACCTAACCTAACCTAACCTAACCTAACCTAACCTAACCTAACCTAACCTAACCTAACCTAACCTAACCTAACCTAACCTAACCTAACCTAACCTAACCTAACCTAACCTAACCTAACCTAACCTAACCTAACCTAACCTAACCTAACCTAACCTAACCTAACCTAACCTAACCTAACCTAACCTAACCTAACCTAACCTAACCTAACCTAACCTAACCTAACCTAACCTAACCTAACCTAACCTAACCTAACCTAACCTAACCTAACCTAACCTAACCTAACCTAACCTAACCTAACCTAACCTAACCTAACCTAACCTAACCTAACCTAACCTAACCTAACCTAACCTAACCTAACCTAACCTAACCTAACCTAACCTAACCTAACCTAACCTAACCTAACCTAACCTAACCTAACCTAACCTAACCTAACCTAACCTAACCTAACCTAACCTAACCTAACCTAACCTAACCTAACCTAACCTAACCTAACCTAACCTAACCTAACCTAACCTAACCTAACCTAACCTAACCTAACCTAACCTAACCTAACCTAACCTAACCTAACCTAACCTAACCTAACCTAACCTAACCTAACCTAACCTAACCTAACCTAACCTAACCTAACCTAACCTAACCTAACCTAACCTAACCTAACCTAACCTAACCTAACCTAACCTAACCTAACCTAACCTAACCTAACCTAACCTAACCTAACCTAACCTAACCTAACCTAACCTAACCTAACCTAACCTAACCTAACCTAACCTAACCTAACCTAACCTAACCTAACCTAACCTAACCTAACCTAACCTAACCTAACCTAACCTAACCTAACCTAACCTAACCTAACCTAACCTAACCTAACCTAACCTAACCTAACCTAACCTAACCTAACCTAACCTAACCTAACCTAACCTAACCTAACCTAACCTAACCTAACCTAACCTAACCTAACCTAACCTAACCTAACCTAACCTAACCTAACCTAACCTAACCTAACCTAACCTAACCTAACCTAACCTAACCTAACCTAACCTAACCTAACCTAACCTAACCTAACCTAACCTAACCTAACCTAACCTAACCTAACCTAACCTAACCTAACCTAACCTAACCTAACCTAACCTAACCTAACCTAACCTAACCTAACCTAACCTAACCTAACCTAACCTAACCTAACCTAACCTAACCTAACCTAACCTAACCTAACCTAACCTAACCTAACCTAACCTAACCTAACCTAACCTAACCTAACCTAACCTAACCTAACCTAACCTAACCTAACCTAACCTAACCTAACCTAACCTAACCTAACCTAACCTAACCTAACCTAACCTAACCTAACCTAACCTAACCTAACCTAACCTAACCTAACCTAACCTAACCTAACCTAACCTAACCTAACCTAACCTAACCTAACCTAACCTAACCTAACCTAACCTAACCTAACCTAACCTAACCTAACCTAACCTAACCTAACCTAACCTAACCTAACCTAACCTAACCTAACCTAACCTAACCTAACCTAACCTAACCTAACCTAACCTAACCTAACCTAACCTAACCTAACCTAACCTAACCTAACCTAACCTAACCTAACCTAACCTAACCTAACCTAACCTAACCTAACCTAACCTAACCTAACCTAACCTAACCTAACCTAACCTAACCTAACCTAACCTAACCTAACCTAACCTAACCTAACCTAACCTAACCTAACCTAACCTAACCTAACCTAACCTAACCTAACCTAACCTAACCTAACCTAACCTAACCTAACCTAACCTAACCTAACCTAACCTAACCTAACCTAACCTAACCTAACCTAACCTAACCTAACCTAACCTAACCTAACCTAACCTAACCTAACCTAACCTAACCTAACCTAACCTAACCTAACCTAACCTAACCTAACCTAACCTAACCTAACCTAACCTAACCTAACCTAACCTAACCTAACCTAACCTAACCTAACCTAACCTAACCTAACCTAACCTAACCTAACCTAACCTAACCTAACCTAACCTAACCTAACCTAACCTAACCTAACCTAACCTAACCTAACCTAACCTAACCTAACCTAACCTAACCTAACCTAACCTAACCTAACCTAACCTAACCTAACCTAACCTAACCTAACCTAACCTAACCTAACCTAACCTAACCTAACCTAACCTAACCTAACCTAACCTAACCTAACCTAACCTAACCTAACCTAACCTAACCTAACCTAACCTAACCTAACCTAACCTAACCTAACCTAACCTAACCTAACCTAACCTAACCTAACCTAACCTAACCTAACCTAACCTAACCTAACCTAACCTAACCTAACCTAACCTAACCTAACCTAACCTAACCTAACCTAACCTAACCTAACCTAACCTAACCTAACCTAACCTAACCTAACCTAACCTAACCTAACCTAACCTAACCTAACCTAACCTAACCTAACCTAACCTAACCTAACCTAACCTAACCTAACCTAACCTAACCTAACCTAACCTAACCTAACCTAACCTAACCTAACCTAACCTAACCTAACCTAACCTAACCTAACCTAACCTAACCTAACCTAACCTAACCTAACCTAACCTAACCTAACCTAACCTAACCTAACCTAACCTAACCTAACCTAACCTAACCTAACCTAACCTAACCTAACCTAACCTAACCTAACCTAACCTAACCTAACCTAACCTAACCTAACCTAACCTAACCTAACCTAACCTAACCTAACCTAACCTAACCTAACCTAACCTAACCTAACCTAACCTAACCTAACCTAACCTAACCTAACCTAACCTAACCTAACCTAACCTAACCTAACCTAACCTAACCTAACCTAACCTAACCTAACCTAACCTAACCTAACCTAACCTAACCTAACCTAACCTAACCTAACCTAACCTAACCTAACCTAACCTAACCTAACCTAACCTAACCTAACCTAACCTAACCTAACCTAACCTAACCTAACCTAACCTAACCTAACCTAACCTAACCTAACCTAACCTAACCTAACCTAACCTAACCTAACCTAACCTAACCTAACCTAACCTAACCTAACCTAACCTAACCTAACCTAACCTAACCTAACCTAACCTAACCTAACCTAACCTAACCTAACCTAACCTAACCTAACCTAACCTAACCTAACCTAACCTAACCTAACCTAACCTAACCTAACCTAACCTAACCTAACCTAACCTAACCTAACCTAACCTAACCTAACCTAACCTAACCTAACCTAACCTAACCTAACCTAACCTAACCTAACCTAACCTAACCTAACCTAACCTAACCTAACCTAACCTAACCTAACCTAACCTAACCTAACCTAACCTAACCTAACCTAACCTAACCTAACCTAACCTAACCTAACCTAACCTAACCTAACCTAACCTAACCTAACCTAACCTAACCTAACCTAACCTAACCTAACCTAACCTAACCTAACCTAACCTAACCTAACCTAACCTAACCTAACCTAACCTAACCTAACCTAACCTAACCTAACCTAACCTAACCTAACCTAACCTAACCTAACCTAACCTAACCTAACCTAACCTAACCTAACCTAACCTAACCTAACCTAACCTAACCTAACCTAACCTAACCTAACCTAACCTAACCTAACCTAACCTAACCTAACCTAACCTAACCTAACCTAACCTAACCTAACCTAACCTAACCTAACCTAACCTAACCTAACCTAACCTAACCTAACCTAACCTAACCTAACCTAACCTAACCTAACCTAACCTAACCTAACCTAACCTAACCTAACCTAACCTAACCTAACCTAACCTAACCTAACCTAACCTAACCTAACCTAACCTAACCTAACCTAACCTAACCTAACCTAACCTAACCTAACCTAACCTAACCTAACCTAACCTAACCTAACCTAACCTAACCTAACCTAACCTAACCTAACCTAACCTAACCTAACCTAACCTAACCTAACCTAACCTAACCTAACCTAACCTAACCTAACCTAACCTAACCTAACCTAACCTAACCTAACCTAACCTAACCTAACCTAACCTAACCTAACCTAACCTAACCTAACCTAACCTAACCTAACCTAACCTAACCTAACCTAACCTAACCTAACCTAACCTAACCTAACCTAACCTAACCTAACCTAACCTAACCTAACCTAACCTAACCTAACCTAACCTAACCTAACCTAACCTAACCTAACCTAACCTAACCTAACCTAACCTAACCTAACCTAACCTAACCTAACCTAACCTAACCTAACCTAACCTAACCTAACCTAACCTAACCTAACCTAACCTAACCTAACCTAACCTAACCTAACCTAACCTAACCTAACCTAACCTAACCTAACCTAACCTAACCTAACCTAACCTAACCTAACCTAACCTAACCTAACCTAACCTAACCTAACCTAACCTAACCTAACCTAACCTAACCTAACCTAACCTAACCTAACCTAACCTAACCTAACCTAACCTAACCTAACCTAACCTAACCTAACCTAACCTAACCTAACCTAACCTAACCCAACCTAACCTAACCTAACCTAACCTAACCTAACCTAACCTAACCAATTCGTGACTGCTAGGGCTCCAGACCTAAAACAAAGTGCTTAAAAACGAGAAAAACAAAAGTGTTTGAAAAAGTGTATAAAAAGTGTTTAAAAACTTACCAAGTGCCTCGCGAAGTGTTACCCGGGTAATCCGCCGCACCGGCATACTCGTGGGAGCCCCGAAGAAGCCCTGAAGTGAAGAAATTCTCACCTTCTGGAAAAACAGGGTAGATTAGCAAAGTACAAAGAGTGCAAAACATACCTAAAAACCGCGTTAAAACTTACCTTGTCCCTCGCGAAGTGCCGTTTTTCTGTTTTCGCCGTACCGGAGTGCTCGCAGAAGCCCCGGGATAGCCTTGAAGTGAAGAAATCCTCGCCTTCTGGAAAAAAGAGGGTAGATTAATAAAAAACAAAATGAGGCCTACGAAATCCAAGGCAAGTTCTAAGGAACCTATGCGTAAGGAAGCACTCATCCGTAGCGCGGAGACCAGCTCTAAGGATGCCGCAGGACCTAGCAGACCCGCCGTGACGTCTGCGGCTTCCTCTGTACATTCCTCTGCACATTCCTCCGCCACATCGACTGCACCATCATCTGCACAGTCATCCGCACCATCATCCGTACCATCTTCCGTGCAATCTTCACGCGAGCACTCACCCGTCGCATCGTCTGAAGCCTCCTTCAAGTCCTGGGAGTCGACGGCTGAGTGTAACGGGAAATTGATGCGGATACGAGCAAACAAACACTTTATGAGTGCGATGGACCAGATGGATCATTCTGGAAACCTGAAGACGTCCATCAAGGAGCAGGTGCTGCGTGACATCCAAGGCATGTACGACTGCGTGCTTACTTTGTGTGATTCGCGCCGTAGCATGCAAACCCAGATGGAGCGCATGCGAAACCAGCACCTTGAGCAAACCTTAGTATTTGAAAAGGAGTACAGCAGGAAGATAGCTGAGGTGAGCGCCGGAAAAATAATGGAGGGCCCAACAACGAGTGAAATAATGACGGAGCTGCAAGGACTTCGTGGGATGGTTGTCTTTGAGGTCTTGGAGGCCCAGAAAAACGCTACAAAGATTGGCCCAAGCCCCACGGAGATCATGGGCGAAATCAAGGCCTTGAGACAACTCGTCGTGCTTGAATCCCGAAAGAGCTGCACCATCGACCAAGTTAAGGAGGAGCTGCTGTCGGCCCTTGACACCAAGGCCGCGACCTTCTCAGCACCAGCCGACGCATCGCAGCTACAGGAAGACATCAAGCACCTCAGCGCAGCGCTCAACAACACCGAAGCCCAGCTACGGGAGATCGCCTCGTCGCCGGCTCAAGGTATGTCCGAGAGGCTTTCGTACGCTACCGTATTGCGGAGTCCGGCTCCCCAAACACCGCGCCATTCTCTCATTGTGTCCTCATCCGATGTAGCAGACACCAGCACGAATGTGCTAGATAAAGTAAGGGGCGCGGTAGATGCAAGGAATACCGGATTTCGTGTAGATAGCGTGCGGAAGGCTCGCGACCAAAAGCTGGTGATAGGGTGTAAATCCCGTGACGAGGCCAAGAAGCTCCAGGCGCGAATTGAGCAGCAGGCAAAGGGGCTAACGGTTGTTGAGGCAAAGGCGAAGGATCCCCTGGTTGTTATCCGGGACGTCCTCACGTACAACACAGACGATGATATCTTGCGCTCGCTTAAGAGCCAAAATAACAATATAACGGGAGATATCCCTGAGACAGAATATCGAGCGTCTGTGAAGTACAGGAGGAGGGCCCGGAACACCATGGAATCACATATCGTACTGCAGGTCTCCCCTCGGCTTTGGCAGAAGCTCACGGCCGCGGGTGAGGTCCACATTGACCTTCAGCGGCGTCCTGTTTATGACCAGAGCCCGCTGATTCAATGTACAAGATGCCTTGGCTTTGGCCACGGTCGCAAACTGTGCAAGGAATCAGCGGACTTGTGCAGTCATTGCGGAGAACCCCATCTACGCAAGGACTGTCCGAGCTGGATAGCCGCCACCCCAGCGTCATGTAAGAACTGTAAGGCTGCCAAGGCCGAGCGGTACGACCACAGTGCCTTCAACACTGAGTGCCCCATACGCCGACGCTGGGACTCCATAGCGAGATCTAGCGTGGCCTATTACTGTTAAGCTAAAAGTAAAATTGTAAGTAATGTTGATCTAATTAAACTAAATTTAAAACTAAAATCTAAAACTTAATCTAAAACTAAATAATCTAATTTGCATACCTTACTATCGTCCTTCATCTCGTATTATCAATTCACAGATTACCTTTATAAATTCACATTATAATAACTGTTATTGAGATTTCTGATACATAAATGATAATGATGATACATCACCATCAAATAGCTACAAATAGTGAAACTCTTAAGTATTGAACAAAGTTAAATGTAAATAAAAATGAGTGTGGGTACTTTTGACGATTTTCGTGAGAAGGCTGCAAAAGTACCCACACTATGCGAAAAAACCAAACAATATCAACAAAATGAAAAGAATTCTAAAACTAAAGATAAAAGCGGTAAATGTATAATATACAAGAACAAAACATAACAGGTTTCATACAAATTAACAAAACTGTAAAAACTATGAACAGTATATATTTGTTTTGAAATATATCATGGTTCATAGGGTACAATTGTATATAGTTACGTATAATATAAGGTATTTAGATAGGAAGAGAAGAGAAAAATATGACAATTGTATAAAATAATAGGCTGTAATGTGAGAATGTTGAAGATTTTTGCTGGAACATAATTTGTATGGGTCAGCGACTATCTAAACTTACCATTAGACAGAAAATGTGAAGGTGTGACCATTTTATCACAAAATGGACACATTTAAACATAATAATCTAACATGATAAACTTTGAAAGAAAAATGTACGAAATGTGCTTGTATGCATTCATACATATATACGCATATGTACATATATACATATGTGTGTATATGTATGAATGTATATATATGTATACCTAGATATATATATGTATAAGGAAAAAAAAAAAAAAAAAAAAAAAAAAAAAAAAACCGTGAAAAAAGAAAACTTCACTGATTATATTCATATTAAGTATCATTTAGTTGAAATAAAACAAGACAAAATTGAAAATAATCTATAAATCACTAAATAAGAAATAGAAAAGAAAATGTATCAATGTATGTAACTAATCTGAAATTGTAAATTGTAAATGTA
>OX388271.1:17500-40000 GCA_947579855.1 Anticlea derivata
CCTAACCTAACCTAACCTAACCTAACCTAACCTAACCTAACCTAACCTAACCATACAAATACCGACTTTTATTTGTTGACTTACAGTCGCATGCGATATATCAAATTAAGCGTCTCGGTGCCTATTGTGCGATAATACCTTAATAAGACACACGTTTTATATAAAAAACGTGATTTTTCGACCTTTTTCGCATTTTCTTAAAGACTTGTAAAATTTTTATAATTATTTGGCTTTAAAACACTTATTTTTCCAAATTATTAGTTTCTGACTGCTGTTTAAGTAGTGTTTTACCGCGCCGGTTGCGCCCCCTATCGCATTGTATCGTTTTCGGTAGTAGAAAATTATTATTTAATTGTTTTACGCTAGAAAACGTACTTTTGTCTTAGGAAAAAACCAAAAAAGATTTTTCTTGACTTTTTCTTCAAGTGAATATAGCCGTGTGATACATCATAATTAGCGGCTCGCGGCGCTCTATCTACTGAGCGACTGCATTTATTTACGTGTCATAGAAAAATCCTTCAAAAACTTCAATTTTCCGAAAATTTTGACCGTTTTAGGGTGATTTTGCGCGTTTTTTCAAATTTCCTCCAACACCTGGCTTGTTTCTGCACATCCCGTGGCTGGTTCACCTTTGCCCGACGTCCCCGCACGTACCTGCAACAGAAAAAACACCAATTATAGCAAGAAATTGAAAAAACTGCCCGACCACTCTGAAACCGTCGACCCAAAATCCACCTAAGCCCTGACAAATTTACATACTTCATACAAATACCGACTTTTATTTGTTGACTTACAGTCGCATGCGATATATCAAATTAAGCGTCTCGGTGCCTATTGTGCGATAATACCTTAATAAGACACACGTTTTATATAAAAAACGTGATTTTTCGACCTTTTTCGCATTTTCTTAAAGACTTGTAAAATTTTTATAATTATTTGGCTTTAAAACACTTATTTTTCCAAATTATTAGTTTCTGACTGCTGTTTAAGTAGTGTTTTACCGCGCCGGTTGCGCCCCCTATCGCATTGTATCGTTTTCGGTAGTAGAAAATTATTATTTAATTGTTTTACGCTAGAAAACGTACTTTTGTCTTAGGAAAAAACCAAAAAAGATTTTTCTTGACTTTTTCTTCAAGTGAATATAGCCGTGTGATACATCATAATTAGCGGCTCGCGGCGCTCTATCTACTGAGCGACTGCATTTATTTACGTGTCATAGAAAAATCCTTCAAAAACTTCAATTTTCCGAAAATTTTGACCGTTTTAGGGTGATTTTGCGCGTTTTTTCAAATTTCCTCCAACACCTGGCTTGTTTCTGCACATCCCGTGGCTGGTTCACCTTTGCCCGACGTCCCCGCACGTACCTGCAACAGAAAAAACACCAATTATAGCAAGAAATTGAAAAAACTGCCCGACCACTCTGAAACCGTCGACCCAAAATCCACCTAAGCCCTGACAAATTTACATACTTCATACAAATACCGACTTTTATTTGTTGACTTACAGTCGCATGCGATATATCAAATTAAGCGTCTCGGTGCCTATTGTGCGATAATACCTTAATAAGACACACGTTTTATATAAAAAACGTGATTTTTCGACCTTTTTCGCATTTTCTTAAAGACTTGTAAAATTTTTATAATTATTTGGCTTTAAAACACTTATTTTTCCAAATTATTAGTTTCTGACTGCTGTTTAAGTAGTGTTTTACCGCGCCGGTTGCGCCCCCTATCGCATTGTATCGTTTTCGGTAGTAGAAAATTATTATTTAATTGTTTTACGCTAGAAAACGTACTTTTGTCTTAGGAAAAAACCAAAAAAGATTTTTCTTGACTTTTTCTTCAAGTGAATATAGCCGTGTGATACATCATAATTAGCGGCTCGCGGCGCTCTATCTACTGAGCGACTGCATTTATTTACGTGTCATAGAAAAATCCTTCAAAAACTTCAATTTTCCGAAAATTTTGACCGTTTTAGGGTGATTTTGCGCGTTTTTTCAAATTTCCTCCAACACCTGGCTTGTTTCTGCACATCCCGTGGCTGGTTCACCTTTGCCCGACGTCCCCGCACGTACCTGCAACAGAAAAAACACCAATTATAGCAAGAAATTGAAAAAACTGCCCGACCACTCTGAAACCGTCGACCCAAAATCCACCTAAGCCCTGACAAATTTACATACTTCATACAAATACCGACTTTTATTTGTTGACTTACAGTCGCATGCGATATATCAAATTAAGCGTCTCGGTGCCTATTGTGCGATAATACCTTAATAAGACACACGTTTTATATAAAAAACGTGATTTTTCGACCTTTTTCGCATTTTCTTAAAGACTTGTAAAATTTTTATAATTATTTGGCTTTAAAACACTTATTTTTCCAAATTATTAGTTTCTGACTGCTGTTTAAGTAGTGTTTTACCGCGCCGGTTGCGCCCCCTATCGCATTGTATCGTTTTCGGTAGTAGAAAATTATTATTTAATTGTTTTACGCTAGAAAACGTACTTTTGTCTTAGGAAAAAACCAAAAAAGATTTTTCTTGACTTTTTCTTCAAGTGAATATAGCCGTGTGATACATCATAATTAGCGGCTCGCGGCGCTCTATCTACTGAGCGACTGCATTTATTTACGTGTCATAGAAAAATCCTTCAAAAACTTCAATTTTCCGAAAATTTTGACCGTTTTAGGGTGATTTTGCGCGTTTTTTCAAATTTCCTCCAACACCTGGCTTGTTTCTGCACATCCCGTGGCTGGTTCACCTTTGCCCGACGTCCCCGCACGTACCTGCAACAGAAAAAACACCAATTATAGCAAGAAATTGAAAAAACTGCCCGACCACTCTGAAACCGTCGACCCAAAATCCACCTAAGCCCTGACAAATTTACATACTTCATACAAATACCGACTTTTATTTGTTGACTTACAGTCGCATGCGATATATCAAATTAAGCGTCTCGGTGCCTATTGTGCGATAATACCTTAATAAGACACACGTTTTATATAAAAAACGTGATTTTTCGACCTTTTTCGCATTTTCTTAAAGACTTGTAAAATTTTTATAATTATTTGGCTTTAAAACACTTATTTTTCCAAATTATTAGTTTCTGACTGCTGTTTAAGTAGTGTTTTACCGCGCCGGTTGCGCCCCCTATCGCATTGTATCGTTTTCGGTAGTAGAAAATTATTATTTAATTGTTTTACGCTAGAAAACGTACTTTTGTCTTAGGAAAAAACCAAAAAAGATTTTTCTTGACTTTTTCTTCAAGTGAATATAGCCGTGTGATACATCATAATTAGCGGCTCGCGGCGCTCTATCTACTGAGCGACTGCATTTATTTACGTGTCATAGAAAAATCCTTCAAAAACTTCAATTTTCCGAAAATTTTGACCGTTTTAGGGTGATTTTGCGCGTTTTTTCAAATTTCCTCCAACACCTGGCTTGTTTCTGCACATCCCGTGGCTGGTTCACCTTTGCCCGACGTCCCCGCACGTACCTGCAACAGAAAAAACACCAATTATAGCAAGAAATTGAAAAAACTGCCCGACCACTCTGAAACCGTCGACCCAAAATCCACCTAAGCCCTGACAAATTTACATACTTCATACAAATACCGACTTTTATTTGTTGACTTACAGTCGCATGCGATATATCAAATTAAGCGTCTCGGTGCCTATTGTGCGATAATACCTTAA
The DNA here is from genome assembly GCA_947579855.1 of Anticlea derivata. NCBI lineage: Eukaryota > Metazoa > Arthropoda > Insecta > Lepidoptera > Geometridae > Anticlea > Anticlea derivata. The sequence goes on from OX388271.1 coordinate 21,194, forward strand.
TAAGACACACGTTTTATATAAAAAACGTGATTTTTCGACCTTTTTCGCATTTTCTTAAAGACTTGTAAAATTTTTATAATTATTTGGCTTTAAAACACTTATTTTTCCAAATTATTAGTTTCTGACTGCTGTTTAAGTAGTGTTTTACCGCGCCGGTTGCGCCCCCTATCGCATTGTATCGTTTTCGGTAGTAGAAAATTATTATTTAATTGTTTTACGCTAGAAAACGTACTTTTGTCTTAGGAAAAAACCAAAAAAGATTTTTCTTGACTTTTTCTTCAAGTGAATATAGCCGTGTGATACATCATAATTAGCGGCTCGCGGCGCTCTATCTACTGAGCGACTGCATTTATTTACGTGTCATAGAAAAATCCTTCAAAAACTTCAATTTTCCGAAAATTTTGACCGTTTTAGGGTGATTTTGCGCGTTTTTTCAAATTTCCTCCAACACCTGGCTTGTTTCTGCACATCCCGTGGCTGGTTCACCTTTGCCCGACGTCCCCGCACGTACCTGCAACAGAAAAAACACCAATTATAGCAAGAAATTGAAAAAACTGCCCGACCACTCTGAAACCGTCGACCCAAAATCCACCTAAGCCCTGACAAATTTACATACTTCATACAAATACCGACTTTTATTTGTTGACTTACAGTCGCATGCGATATATCAAATTAAGCGTCTCGGTGCCTATTGTGCGATAATACCTTAATAAGACACACGTTTTATATAAAAAACGTGATTTTTCGACCTTTTTCGCATTTTCTTAAAGACTTGTAAAATTTTTATAATTATTTGGCTTTAAAACACTTATTTTTCCAAATTATTAGTTTCTGACTGCTGTTTAAGTAGTGTTTTACCGCGCCGGTTGCGCCCCCTATCGCATTGTATCGTTTTCGGTAGTAGAAAATTATTATTTAATTGTTTTACGCTAGAAAACGTACTTTTGTCTTAGGAAAAAACCAAAAAAGATTTTTCTTGACTTTTTCTTCAAGTGAATATAGCCGTGTGATACATCATAATTAGCGGCTCGCGGCGCTCTATCTACTGAGCGACTGCATTTATTTACGTGTCATAGAAAAATCCTTCAAAAACTTCAATTTTCCGAAAATTTTGACCGTTTTAGGGTGATTTTGCGCGTTTTTTCAAATTTCCTCCAACACCTGGCTTGTTTCTGCACATCCCGTGGCTGGTTCACCTTTGCCCGACGTCCCCGCACGTACCTGCAACAGAAAAAACACCAATTATAGCAAGAAATTGAAAAAACTGCCCGACCACTCTGAAACCGTCGACCCAAAATCCACCTAAGCCCTGACAAATTTACATACTTCATACAAATACCGACTTTTATTTGTTGACTTACAGTCGCATGCGATATATCAAATTAAGCGTCTCGGTGCCTATTGTGCGATAATACCTTAATAAGACACACGTTTTATATAAAAAACGTGATTTTTCGACCTTTTTCGCATTTTCTTAAAGACTTGTAAAATTTTTATAATTATTTGGCTTTAAAACACTTATTTTTCCAAATTATTAGTTTCTGACTGCTGTTTAAGTAGTGTTTTACCGCGCCGGTTGCGCCCCCTATCGCATTGTATCGTTTTCGGTAGTAGAAAATTATTATTTAATTGTTTTACGCTAGAAAACGTACTTTTGTCTTAGGAAAAAACCAAAAAAGATTTTTCTTGACTTTTTCTTCAAGTGAATATAGCCGTGTGATACATCATAATTAGCGGCTCGCGGCGCTCTATCTACTGAGCGACTGCATTTATTTACGTGTCATAGAAAAATCCTTCAAAAACTTCAATTTTCCGAAAATTTTGACCGTTTTAGGGTGATTTTGCGCGTTTTTTCAAATTTCCTCCAACACCTGGCTTGTTTCTGCACATCCCGTGGCTGGTTCACCTTTGCCCGACGTCCCCGCACGTACCTGCAACAGAAAAAACACCAATTATAGCAAGAAATTGAAAAAACTGCCCGACCACTCTGAAACCGTCGACCCAAAATCCACCTAAGCCCTGACAAATTTACATACTTCATACAAATACCGACTTTTATTTGTTGACTTACAGTCGCATGCGATATATCAAATTAAGCGTCTCGGTGCCTATTGTGCGATAATACCTTAATAAGACACACGTTTTATATAAAAAACGTGATTTTTCGACCTTTTTCGCATTTTCTTAAAGACTTGTAAAATTTTTATAATTATTTGGCTTTAAAACACTTATTTTTCCAAATTATTAGTTTCTGACTGCTGTTTAAGTAGTGTTTTACCGCGCCGGTTGCGCCCCCTATCGCATTGTATCGTTTTCGGTAGTAGAAAATTATTATTTAATTGTTTTACGCTAGAAAACGTACTTTTGTCTTAGGAAAAAACCAAAAAAGATTTTTCTTGACTTTTTCTTCAAGTGAATATAGCCGTGTGATACATCATAATTAGCGGCTCGCGGCGCTCTATCTACTGAGCGACTGCATTTATTTACGTGTCATAGAAAAATCCTTCAAAAACTTCAATTTTCCGAAAATTTTGACCGTTTTAGGGTGATTTTGCGCGTTTTTTCAAATTTCCTCCAACACCTGGCTTGTTTCTGCACATCCCGTGGCTGGTTCACCTTTGCCCGACGTCCCCGCACGTACCTGCAACAGAAAAAACACCAATTATAGCAAGAAATTGAAAAAACTGCCCGACCACTCTGAAACCGTCGACCCAAAATCCACCTAAGCCCTGACAAATTTACATACTTCATACAAATACCGACTTTTATTTGTTGACTTACAGTCGCATGCGATATATCAAATTAAGCGTCTCGGTGCCTATTGTGCGATAATACCTTAATAAGACACACGTTTTATATAAAAAACGTGATTTTTCGACCTTTTTCGCATTTTCTTAAAGACTTGTAAAATTTTTATAATTATTTGGCTTTAAAACACTTATTTTTCCAAATTATTAGTTTCTGACTGCTGTTTAAGTAGTGTTTTACCGCGCCGGTTGCGCCCCCTATCGCATTGTATCGTTTTCGGTAGTAGAAAATTATTATTTAATTGTTTTACGCTAGAAAACGTACTTTTGTCTTAGGAAAAAACCAAAAAAGATTTTTCTTGACTTTTTCTTCAAGTGAATATAGCCGTGTGATACATCATAATTAGCGGCTCGCGGCGCTCTATCTACTGAGCGACTGCATTTATTTACGTGTCATAGAAAAATCCTTCAAAAACTTCAATTTTCCGAAAATTTTGACCGTTTTAGGGTGATTTTGCGCGTTTTTTCAAATTTCCTCCAACACCTGGCTTGTTTCTGCACATCCCGTGGCTGGTTCACCTTTGCCCGACGTCCCCGCACGTACCTGCAACAGAAAAAACACCAATTATAGCAAGAAATTGAAAAAACTGCCCGACCACTCTGAAACCGTCGACCCAAAATCCACCTAAGCCCTGACAAATTTACATACTTCATACAAATACCGACTTTTATTTGTTGACTTACAGTCGCATGCGATATATCAAATTAAGCGTCTCGGTGCCTATTGTGCGATAATACCTTAATAAGACACACGTTTTATATAAAAAACGTGATTTTTCGACCTTTTTCGCATTTTCTTAAAGACTTGTAAAATTTTTATAATTATTTGGCTTTAAAACACTTATTTTTCCAAATTATTAGTTTCTGACTGCTGTTTAAGTAGTGTTTTACCGCGCCGGTTGCGCCCCCTATCGCATTGTATCGTTTTCGGTAGTAGAAAATTATTATTTAATTGTTTTACGCTAGAAAACGTACTTTTGTCTTAGGAAAAAACCAAAAAAGATTTTTCTTGACTTTTTCTTCAAGTGAATATAGCCGTGTGATACATCATAATTAGCGGCTCGCGGCGCTCTATCTACTGAGCGACTGCATTTATTTACGTGTCATAGAAAAATCCTTCAAAAACTTCAATTTTCCGAAAATTTTGACCGTTTTAGGGTGATTTTGCGCGTTTTTTCAAATTTCCTCCAACACCTGGCTTGTTTCTGCACATCCCGTGGCTGGTTCACCTTTGCCCGACGTCCCCGCACGTACCTGCAACAGAAAAAACACCAATTATAGCAAGAAATTGAAAAAACTGCCCGACCACTCTGAAACCGTCGACCCAAAATCCACCTAAGCCCTGACAAATTTACATACTTCATACAAATACCGACTTTTATTTGTTGACTTACAGTCGCATGCGATATATCAAATTAAGCGTCTCGGTGCCTATTGTGCGATAATACCTTAATAAGACACACGTTTTATATAAAAAACGTGATTTTTCGACCTTTTTCGCATTTTCTTAAAGACTTGTAAAATTTTTATAATTATTTGGCTTTAAAACACTTATTTTTCCAAATTATTAGTTTCTGACTGCTGTTTAAGTAGTGTTTTACCGCGCCGGTTGCGCCCCCTATCGCATTGTATCGTTTTCGGTAGTAGAAAATTATTATTTAATTGTTTTACGCTAGAAAACGTACTTTTGTCTTAGGAAAAAACCAAAAAAGATTTTTCTTGACTTTTTCTTCAAGTGAATATAGCCGTGTGATACATCATAATTAGCGGCTCGCGGCGCTCTATCTACTGAGCGACTGCATTTATTTACGTGTCATAGAAAAATCCTTCAAAAACTTCAATTTTCCGAAAATTTTGACCGTTTTAGGGTGATTTTGCGCGTTTTTTCAAATTTCCTCCAACACCTGGCTTGTTTCTGCACATCCCGTGGCTGGTTCACCTTTGCCCGACGTCCCCGCACGTACCTGCAACAGAAAAAACACCAATTATAGCAAGAAATTGAAAAAACTGCCCGACCACTCTGAAACCGTCGACCCAAAATCCACCTAAGCCCTGACAAATTTACATACTTCATACAAATACCGACTTTTATTTGTTGACTTACAGTCGCATGCGATATATCAAATTAAGCGTCTCGGTGCCTATTGTGCGATAATACCTTAATAAGACACACGTTTTATATAAAAAACGTGATTTTTCGACCTTTTTCGCATTTTCTTAAAGACTTGTAAAATTTTTATAATTATTTGGCTTTAAAACACTTATTTTTCCAAATTATTAGTTTCTGACTGCTGTTTAAGTAGTGTTTTACCGCGCCGGTTGCGCCCCCTATCGCATTGTATCGTTTTCGGTAGTAGAAAATTATTATTTAATTGTTTTACGCTAGAAAACGTACTTTTGTCTTAGGAAAAAACCAAAAAAGATTTTTCTTGACTTTTTCTTCAAGTGAATATAGCCGTGTGATACATCATAATTAGCGGCTCGCGGCGCTCTATCTACTGAGCGACTGCATTTATTTACGTGTCATAGAAAAATCCTTCAAAAACTTCAATTTTCCGAAAATTTTGACCGTTTTAGGGTGATTTTGCGCGTTTTTTCAAATTTCCTCCAACACCTGGCTTGTTTCTGCACATCCCGTGGCTGGTTCACCTTTGCCCGACGTCCCCGCACGTACCTGCAACAGAAAAAACACCAATTATAGCAAGAAATTGAAAAAACTGCCCGACCACTCTGAAACCGTCGACCCAAAATCCACCTAAGCCCTGACAAATTTACATACTTCATACAAATACCGACTTTTATTTGTTGACTTACAGTCGCATGCGATATATCAAATTAAGCGTCTCGGTGCCTATTGTGCGATAATACCTTAATAAGACACACGTTTTATATAAAAAACGTGATTTTTCGACCTTTTTCGCATTTTCTTAAAGACTTGTAAAATTTTTATAATTATTTGGCTTTAAAACACTTATTTTTCCAAATTATTAGTTTCTGACTGCTGTTTAAGTAGTGTTTTACCGCGCCGGTTGCGCCCCCTATCGCATTGTATCGTTTTCGGTAGTAGAAAATTATTATTTAATTGTTTTACGCTAGAAAACGTACTTTTGTCTTAGGAAAAAACCAAAAAAGATTTTTCTTGACTTTTTCTTCAAGTGAATATAGCCGTGTGATACATCATAATTAGCGGCTCGCGGCGCTCTATCTACTGAGCGACTGCATTTATTTACGTGTCATAGAAAAATCCTTCAAAAACTTCAATTTTCCGAAAATTTTGACCGTTTTAGGGTGATTTTGCGCGTTTTTTCAAATTTCCTCCAACACCTGGCTTGTTTCTGCACATCCCGTGGCTGGTTCACCTTTGCCCGACGTCCCCGCACGTACCTGCAACAGAAAAAACACCAATTATAGCAAGAAATTGAAAAAACTGCCCGACCACTCTGAAACCGTCGACCCAAAATCCACCTAAGCCCTGACAAATTTACATACTTCATACAAATACCGACTTTTATTTGTTGACTTACAGTCGCATGCGATATATCAAATTAAGCGTCTCGGTGCCTATTGTGCGATAATACCTTAATAAGACACACGTTTTATATAAAAAACGTGATTTTTCGACCTTTTTCGCATTTTCTTAAAGACTTGTAAAATTTTTATAATTATTTGGCTTTAAAACACTTATTTTTCCAAATTATTAGTTTCTGACTGCTGTTTAAGTAGTGTTTTACCGCGCCGGTTGCGCCCCCTATCGCATTGTATCGTTTTCGGTAGTAGAAAATTATTATTTAATTGTTTTACGCTAGAAAACGTACTTTTGTCTTAGGAAAAAACCAAAAAAGATTTTTCTTGACTTTTTCTTCAAGTGAATATAGCCGTGTGATACATCATAATTAGCGGCTCGCGGCGCTCTATCTACTGAGCGACTGCATTTATTTACGTGTCATAGAAAAATCCTTCAAAAACTTCAATTTTCCGAAAATTTTGACCGTTTTAGGGTGATTTTGCGCGTTTTTTCAAATTTCCTCCAACACCTGGCTTGTTTCTGCACATCCCGTGGCTGGTTCACCTTTGCCCGACGTCCCCGCACGTACCTGCAACAGAAAAAACACCAATTATAGCAAGAAATTGAAAAAACTGCCCGACCACTCTGAAACCGTCGACCCAAAATCCACCTAAGCCCTGACAAATTTACATACTTCATACAAATACCGACTTTTATTTGTTGACTTACAGTCGCATGCGATATATCAAATTAAGCGTCTCGGTGCCTATTGTGCGATAATACCTTAATAAGACACACGTTTTATATAAAAAACGTGATTTTTCGACCTTTTTCGCATTTTCTTAAAGACTTGTAAAATTTTTATAATTATTTGGCTTTAAAACACTTATTTTTCCAAATTATTAGTTTCTGACTGCTGTTTAAGTAGTGTTTTACCGCGCCGGTTGCGCCCCCTATCGCATTGTATCGTTTTCGGTAGTAGAAAATTATTATTTAATTGTTTTACGCTAGAAAACGTACTTTTGTCTTAGGAAAAAACCAAAAAAGATTTTTCTTGACTTTTTCTTCAAGTGAATATAGCCGTGTGATACATCATAATTAGCGGCTCGCGGCGCTCTATCTACTGAGCGACTGCATTTATTTACGTGTCATAGAAAAATCCTTCAAAAACTTCAATTTTCCGAAAATTTTGACCGTTTTAGGGTGATTTTGCGCGTTTTTTCAAATTTCCTCCAACACCTGGCTTGTTTCTGCACATCCCGTGGCTGGTTCACCTTTGCCCGACGTCCCCGCACGTACCTGCAACAGAAAAAACACCAATTATAGCAAGAAATTGAAAAAACTGCCCGACCACTCTGAAACCGTCGACCCAAAATCCACCTAAGCCCTGACAAATTTACATACTTCATACAAATACCGACTTTTATTTGTTGACTTACAGTCGCATGCGATATATCAAATTAAGCGTCTCGGTGCCTATTGTGCGATAATACCTTAATAAGACACACGTTTTATATAAAAAACGTGATTTTTCGACCTTTTTCGCATTTTCTTAAAGACTTGTAAAATTTTTATAATTATTTGGCTTTAAAACACTTATTTTTCCAAATTATTAGTTTCTGACTGCTGTTTAAGTAGTGTTTTACCGCGCCGGTTGCGCCCCCTATCGCATTGTATCGTTTTCGGTAGTAGAAAATTATTATTTAATTGTTTTACGCTAGAAAACGTACTTTTGTCTTAGGAAAAAACCAAAAAAGATTTTTCTTGACTTTTTCTTCAAGTGAATATAGCCGTGTGATACATCATAATTAGCGGCTCGCGGCGCTCTATCTACTGAGCGACTGCATTTATTTACGTGTCATAGAAAAATCCTTCAAAAACTTCAATTTTCCGAAAATTTTGACCGTTTTAGGGTGATTTTGCGCGTTTTTTCAAATTTCCTCCAACACCTGGCTTGTTTCTGCACATCCCGTGGCTGGTTCACCTTTGCCCGACGTCCCCGCACGTACCTGCAACAGAAAAAACACCAATTATAGCAAGAAATTGAAAAAACTGCCCGACCACTCTGAAACCGTCGACCCAAAATCCACCTAAGCCCTGACAAATTTACATACTTCATACAAATACCGACTTTTATTTGTTGACTTACAGTCGCATGCGATATATCAAATTAAGCGTCTCGGTGCCTATTGTGCGATAATACCTTAATAAGACACACGTTTTATATAAAAAACGTGATTTTTCGACCTTTTTCGCATTTTCTTAAAGACTTGTAAAATTTTTATAATTATTTGGCTTTAAAACACTTATTTTTCCAAATTATTAGTTTCTGACTGCTGTTTAAGTAGTGTTTTACCGCGCCGGTTGCGCCCCCTATCGCATTGTATCGTTTTCGGTAGTAGAAAATTATTATTTAATTGTTTTACGCTAGAAAACGTACTTTTGTCTTAGGAAAAAACCAAAAAAGATTTTTCTTGACTTTTTCTTCAAGTGAATATAGCCGTGTGATACATCATAATTAGCGGCTCGCGGCGCTCTATCTACTGAGCGACTGCATTTATTTACGTGTCATAGAAAAATCCTTCAAAAACTTCAATTTTCCGAAAATTTTGACCGTTTTAGGGTGATTTTGCGCGTTTTTTCAAATTTCCTCCAACACCTGGCTTGTTTCTGCACATCCCGTGGCTGGTTCACCTTTGCCCGACGTCCCCGCACGTACCTGCAACAGAAAAAACACCAATTATAGCAAGAAATTGAAAAAACTGCCCGACCACTCTGAAACCGTCGACCCAAAATCCACCTAAGCCCTGACAAATTTACATACTTCATACAAATACCGACTTTTATTTGTTGACTTACAGTCGCATGCGATATATCAAATTAAGCGTCTCGGTGCCTATTGTGCGATAATACCTTAATAAGACACACGTTTTATATAAAAAACGTGATTTTTCGACCTTTTTCGCATTTTCTTAAAGACTTGTAAAATTTTTATAATTATTTGGCTTTAAAACACTTATTTTTCCAAATTATTAGTTTCTGACTGCTGTTTAAGTAGTGTTTTACCGCGCCGGTTGCGCCCCCTATCGCATTGTATCGTTTTCGGTAGTAGAAAATTATTATTTAATTGTTTTACGCTAGAAAACGTACTTTTGTCTTAGGAAAAAACCAAAAAAGATTTTTCTTGACTTTTTCTTCAAGTGAATATAGCCGTGTGATACATCATAATTAGCGGCTCGCGGCGCTCTATCTACTGAGCGACTGCATTTATTTACGTGTCATAGAAAAATCCTTCAAAAACTTCAATTTTCCGAAAATTTTGACCGTTTTAGGGTGATTTTGCGCGTTTTTTCAAATTTCCTCCAACACCTGGCTTGTTTCTGCACATCCCGTGGCTGGTTCACCTTTGCCCGACGTCCCCGCACGTACCTGCAACAGAAAAAACACCAATTATAGCAAGAAATTGAAAAAACTGCCCGACCACTCTGAAACCGTCGACCCAAAATCCACCTAAGCCCTGACAAATTTACATACTTCATACAAATACCGACTTTTATTTGTTGACTTACAGTCGCATGCGATATATCAAATTAAGCGTCTCGGTGCCTATTGTGCGATAATACCTTAATAAGACACACGTTTTATATAAAAAACGTGATTTTTCGACCTTTTTCGCATTTTCTTAAAGACTTGTAAAATTTTTATAATTATTTGGCTTTAAAACACTTATTTTTCCAAATTATTAGTTTCTGACTGCTGTTTAAGTAGTGTTTTACCGCGCCGGTTGCGCCCCCTATCGCATTGTATCGTTTTCGGTAGTAGAAAATTATTATTTAATTGTTTTACGCTAGAAAACGTACTTTTGTCTTAGGAAAAAACCAAAAAAGATTTTTCTTGACTTTTTCTTCAAGTGAATATAGCCGTGTGATACATCATAATTAGCGGCTCGCGGCGCTCTATCTACTGAGCGACTGCATTTATTTACGTGTCATAGAAAAATCCTTCAAAAACTTCAATTTTCCGAAAATTTTGACCGTTTTAGGGTGATTTTGCGCGTTTTTTCAAATTTCCTCCAACACCTGGCTTGTTTCTGCACATCCCGTGGCTGGTTCACCTTTGCCCGACGTCCCCGCACGTACCTGCAACAGAAAAAACACCAATTATAGCAAGAAATTGAAAAAACTGCCCGACCACTCTGAAACCGTCGACCCAAAATCCACCTAAGCCCTGACAAATTTACATACTTCATACAAATACCGACTTTTATTTGTTGACTTACAGTCGCATGCGATATATCAAATTAAGCGTCTCGGTGCCTATTGTGCGATAATACCTTAATAAGACACACGTTTTATATAAAAAACGTGATTTTTCGACCTTTTTCGCATTTTCTTAAAGACTTGTAAAATTTTTATAATTATTTGGCTTTAAAACACTTATTTTTCCAAATTATTAGTTTCTGACTGCTGTTTAAGTAGTGTTTTACCGCGCCGGTTGCGCCCCCTATCGCATTGTATCGTTTTCGGTAGTAGAAAATTATTATTTAATTGTTTTACGCTAGAAAACGTACTTTTGTCTTAGGAAAAAACCAAAAAAGATTTTTCTTGACTTTTTCTTCAAGTGAATATAGCCGTGTGATACATCATAATTAGCGGCTCGCGGCGCTCTATCTACTGAGCGACTGCATTTATTTACGTGTCATAGAAAAATCCTTCAAAAACTTCAATTTTCCGAAAATTTTGACCGTTTTAGGGTGATTTTGCGCGTTTTTTCAAATTTCCTCCAACACCTGGCTTGTTTCTGCACATCCCGTGGCTGGTTCACCTTTGCCCGACGTCCCCGCACGTACCTGCAACAGAAAAAACACCAATTATAGCAAGAAATTGAAAAAACTGCCCGACCACTCTGAAACCGTCGACCCAAAATCCACCTAAGCCCTGACAAATTTACATACTTCATACAAATACCGACTTTTATTTGTTGACTTACAGTCGCATGCGATATATCAAATTAAGCGTCTCGGTGCCTATTGTGCGATAATACCTTAATAAGACACACGTTTTATATAAAAAACGTGATTTTTCGACCTTTTTCGCATTTTCTTAAAGACTTGTAAAATTTTTATAATTATTTGGCTTTAAAACACTTATTTTTCCAAATTATTAGTTTCTGACTGCTGTTTAAGTAGTGTTTTACCGCGCCGGTTGCGCCCCCTATCGCATTGTATCGTTTTCGGTAGTAGAAAATTATTATTTAATTGTTTTACGCTAGAAAACGTACTTTTGTCTTAGGAAAAAACCAAAAAAGATTTTTCTTGACTTTTTCTTCAAGTGAATATAGCCGTGTGATACATCATAATTAGCGGCTCGCGGCGCTCTATCTACTGAGCGACTGCATTTATTTACGTGTCATAGAAAAATCCTTCAAAAACTTCAATTTTCCGAAAATTTTGACCGTTTTAGGGTGATTTTGCGCGTTTTTTCAAATTTCCTCCAACACCTGGCTTGTTTCTGCACATCCCGTGGCTGGTTCACCTTTGCCCGACGTCCCCGCACGTACCTGCAACAGAAAAAACACCAATTATAGCAAGAAATTGAAAAAACTGCCCGACCACTCTGAAACCGTCGACCCAAAATCCACCTAAGCCCTGACAAATTTACATACTTCATACAAATACCGACTTTTATTTGTTGACTTACAGTCGCATGCGATATATCAAATTAAGCGTCTCGGTGCCTATTGTGCGATAATACCTTAATAAGACACACGTTTTATATAAAAAACGTGATTTTTCGACCTTTTTCGCATTTTCTTAAAGACTTGTAAAATTTTTATAATTATTTGGCTTTAAAACACTTATTTTTCCAAATTATTAGTTTCTGACTGCTGTTTAAGTAGTGTTTTACCGCGCCGGTTGCGCCCCCTATCGCATTGTATCGTTTTCGGTAGTAGAAAATTATTATTTAATTGTTTTACGCTAGAAAACGTACTTTTGTCTTAGGAAAAAACCAAAAAAGATTTTTCTTGACTTTTTCTTCAAGTGAATATAGCCGTGTGATACATCATAATTAGCGGCTCGCGGCGCTCTATCTACTGAGCGACTGCATTTATTTACGTGTCATAGAAAAATCCTTCAAAAACTTCAATTTTCCGAAAATTTTGACCGTTTTAGGGTGATTTTGCGCGTTTTTTCAAATTTCCTCCAACACCTGGCTTGTTTCTGCACATCCCGTGGCTGGTTCACCTTTGCCCGACGTCCCCGCACGTACCTGCAACAGAAAAAACACCAATTATAGCAAGAAATTGAAAAAAATCGCCCGCCCACCCTCCCATATCCACGTTACTAAGGTAAAGATAGTCAATATCCACTGTGGGAACCGACAAGATCTCCTAAACTAAAGGGTATTTTTGGACGGGGTTTTGGAAATCGTTATTGGAAGCGTACAGGTTATTTGCCTGTCTTATTACATAGATCGTAATCCGATCTACAAATAAAATTTGACCCTGACGATTTGGGTTTTTAGACCCAAAGTTGCCCCAAGTTGTTACATAGAGTATTTACCCAAAATATTGGTAGCACTTACCTGAATACTTACCCACTTGAGTCCCACGCGCGCAGGTTGACTGCGATCGTAGACCGCTGACCTGACCTGAAACAAACAAAATATAAATTAGATTACAAAAATTTAAGTGACTTTAAATACTATTTACAACTTATACAAGCTTACTGACTATATTTTATACTGTATTTTAATTTTAATTGTAAAAATCTCAATTTGACAGACCCAAAATGGGTTTTGGCATCCGTACCCCCTCTAAAAAGACAAGTGTCACTAGTGACACGGAAACCCAGAAATCCCCAGTCCAGACGCAGAAGGCAGGACCTTCTAGGACACCCGAGACGAAGAAAAATCCGAATGTGCGACGAAGCATAGGAGAATGGGAAGCTGGGAAAGCGGAAGCGAAAGCTAAACCCTCAACCTCGACCCCCCCAAATAAAGTGGTAGACATTGAGCTCCCAAAACCCAAACCAAAGACGGCCATCCCGCAAGAGAGCAGGATAGCGGGAAGAAAGCTATCGGTAGAGGCGGTGGTAGGCTCGCCCACGAAATACATCGACAGACTAACGGAGGCTAGAGCATGCGTTGCCAAGGCAAAAGGAAACCTAGAAAAATCCAGAAACACAAAAACTGAGATAAAAACCGAGGTCCTCAACGCAATCGATCGACTATACCAGCTCGTCAAAGAAGTGGACTGCATTAAGGGACAAGGGAAAGCCCAGAAGAAAATACAAGAAGAAGTAAAAGTACCAGCGAAAGAAAAAGAACCACAGAAGGAAAAGAGGATAGAAGAAAACGAACTGATAAAAAAGATGGCAGAACACGCCAGACTAATAGAAGAGAGCAATTCAAAAATGGAAAAGTTAAAAGAAACCCTCGAGAAACACCAGGAAGTGCAGGAGAAACTCACGTACGCATGTGTAGCAGCAGGCCAACCCAAGAGGCAGCCCCTTGAGCAGGCCGCGCTACACTCCGTAGTAGTCTCCTCCAAAGACGAAAACGAGACGGGGGAAGAGGTTCTGAACCGTATCAGAAACGCAGTAAATGCGAAAGAAGGAGGAATCAAAGTGGACAGAGTAAGAAAGGCAAAGGACAGGAAGGTTATTGTAGGTTGTAGGACCGACGAAGAGCGACAGAAGGTAAAGGAGAGATTGAGGAAAGCCGAATCGCACCTCAACGTCGAGGAGGTCAAGAATAAAGACCCTCTCCTGATCCTTAGGGACGTTCTGCAGTACAACCGAGACGAAGACGTCCTAAACGCCCTAAGGAACCAGAATGGAAGCATGTTCCAAGGCCTCAGCAAGGAGGACGACAGAGCAGAGGTGCGATACAGGAAAAAGACGCGGAACCCCCACACAAGCCATATCATACTCAGAGTATCTCCCGGGATGTGGAACCGGATGGTGGAAGCAGGGGAGGTACACATAGACCTGCAAAGGATAAAAGTGGCAGACCAGTCTCCACTGGTGCAGTGCTCGCTTTGCCTAGGTTACGGCCATGGCAGGCGATTCTGTAAGGAGACAGTGGAAAAATGCAGCCACTGTGGGGGCCCACATATGAAGACTGAATGCGCGGATTGGCTTGCAGGAACGGCTCCTTCTTGCTGCAACTGCAGGCACGCAAAACTAGATGTTCAAGACCACAATGCCTTCAGCCACGAGTGTGCAGTAAGAAGGAGGTGGGACGCACTGGCGCGAGCCACCGTGGCGTATTACTAAGGATGTCACGGGCAGCAACACGGCAACCAACGCAAGCACCCCAACCGGAGCAAAAACCTACCTGGTGATCCAAGCCAACCTCCAGAGGAAACAATTAGCGACAAATGAACTGATGATAGAGGCAAGCAAAAGGAAAGTTGCTCTTGCGCTGCTCCAGGAACCGTATGTGGGAGGACAAAAAAGGATGAAGGACTACAAAGGAGCGAGAATCTTCCAGAGCACCAGTCAAGGAGAAGGGACTGTAAAAGCGGCAGTAGCCGTCTTTGATCACGACATCGACGTAATACAGTGCCCTGAATTCACCACAAATAACATCGTTGTGGTGAAGATTAAGACTACAGCATGGGAGATTACCGTAGTTTCCTTCTACTTTGAGCCGGACCTACTCATAGAACCGTACCTGGAGCAGCTCAAGAAAATAGACCAAAAACTTGGACCCAGGAGAATCATCATGGGAGGAGACCTAAACGCTAAGAGTAGTTGGTGGGGCAGCCCAAGGGTGGACGGAAGGGGTGAAGAAGCGTCTGGAGCGCTTGAGGAAATGGAATTGCAGGTACTCAACAACGGTGATACCCCAACATTCGACACTATCAGGGGAGGGGAAAGATATACCAGCTACATCGACGTGACGGCCTGCTCTGTGGACCTGCTAAACCTAGTGGAGGAATGGAAGGTCAGAGAAGATCTCACAAGCTCGGACCACAACGGTATTACTTTCAAAATTAGACTACAAAAATCAAAAGGGACAAGCATATGTAGAACAACACGAATATTTAACACAAAAAAGGCAAATTGGTGCCAGTTTCATGAGAAACTGGCCCAATTTAAAATAGAAAATAACATAAACACAACAGAAATAGAAAATATAGAAAACAAAGAACAATTAGAACAGATAGTAGTAAATTATATTAACACAGTAACACAAACATGCACAAACACTATACCTAAAAAGAAAACAAAAGAAGTACTTACCTTGCCGTGGTGGTCCGAGGAACTTGCGCAACTGAAGAGAGCAGCCACCACCATGAAGCGGAGAGTCAGATGCGCGGCGCCGGTCCGTCGGTCGAGAGTGGTTGTGGAGTACCTGAAAGCAAAAGAAAAATATGAGAATGAAGTCCTAAAAGCGAAGACAGGAAGTTGGAAAGGGTTTTGCGAAAAGCAGGACAAAGAGGGAATGTGGGAAGGCATTTACCGAGTGATTGGAAGAACCACCAAAAGACAAGAAGACCAACCCCTGATTAAGGAAGGAAATACTCTAAGCCCAAGGGATTCCGCGGAGTTGCTTGCCGAAACATTCTACCCGGAAGACAAAGAGGAGAGCGATAATAGGGACCACCAGCAAATCAGGTTACAAGCTGACCAAGTAAATGTCTGGGAGCATGCTGAAAGACATGACCCACCATTTACCCTAGACGAGCTAAAAACCGCGGTAAATAGTTTTAACCCTAAAAAAGCCCCAGGTTCTGATGGTCTAACGGCGGATATATGTAAGCAGGCGTTTTCGCGGGACCCAGGATTGTTCCTATCACTGGCTAATAAATGCCTTGAGCAAGGCCACTTCCCGAAGGTCTGGAAGGAGGCGACGGTTGTAGTACTTCGTAAACCTGCAAAGGAAAAGTACACCGAAGCCAAATCCTACAGACCGATAGGGTTGCTGCCAGTGATGGGAAAGATCCTGGAGAAAATGGTAGTAAACAGGCTTAAGTGGTACATCATTCCGAAGCTGAGTACCCGCCAATACGGGTTCATGCCACAAAAAAGCACGGAAGACGCCCTCTATGTCCTCACACAACATATACGCAGTAAGCTGAAACTTAAAAAACTTGTAACACTTGTATCTTTGGACATAGAGGGCGCCTTCGACAGTGCATGGTGGCCTGCTATAAGGATTAGGTTGGCGGAGGAAAAGTGCCCCATTAACATGAGAAGGCTCATAGACAGCTACCTAACTGATAGGAAGGTGAAGGTCAGATACGCGGGTGAAGAGGTAACTAGACATACCTCCAAGGGTTGCGTCCAAGGTTCCATCGGAGGTCCAATTCTATGGAATCTGCTGCTGGATCCACTTTTGAAGGGACTGGAGCGAAGGGGAGACTACTGCCAGGCGTTTGCTGACGATGTCGTCCTCGTCTTTGACGGAGAAACGGCGTTGGAAGTTGAGCGTCAGACGAATGCCGCTCTCGCATATGTTCAGGCATGGGGTGTCAGAAACAAGTTGAAGTTTGCACCTCACAAAACCAACGCGATGGTCATCACAAGAAAACTTAAGTATGACACACCACGACTGAACATGGGCGGGACCGACATTGCCATGTCAAATGAGATCAAGATCCTGGGGCTCACAATAGACCATAAGCTCACGTTCAATAGCCATGCAGCAAACGCTTGCAAAAAGGCATTGAACGTGTACAAACAGCTATCCAGAGCCGCCAGGGTCAGTTGGGGACTGAACACGGAGGTTATACGTAGCATATATACTGCCGCGGTAGAACCAATCATCTTGTACGCGGCTAGTATCTGGGCACACGAAACCCAAAAACTGGGCATGCAAAAACACCTGAATGCAGTACAACGAGGTTTCGCCCAGAAACTATGTAAAGCCTACCGGACAGTCTCCCTTAACTCAGCTCTAGTGCTGGCCGGGATCCTGCCACTCGACCTCAGGGTACAGGAGGCAGCCGCCCTGTATGAGGCAAAGAGAGGAGTCCCCCAGCCGGCACTAGGAGATAGGGAGGTGGAAAAAATGGTTACCTTTGCTGATTTTCCTCATCCGGCCGAACATATGAGCCTGGAATTCGTATGTCTGGAAGACCAAGAGCAGGTAGACATTCACAGCGGTCACGCAGTCAGAATGTTCACGGACGGCAGTAAGATTGAGGGCAAGGTCGGAGCAGCGTTATCCGTATGGAATGCGCTATCCGAGACCAAAGCCTACAAACTTAAGCTGTCGTCCTACTGCACCGTCTACCAGGCTGAATTGCTGGCCATATGCAAGGCCACGAGGGAAATCCTAAACAGCAAAGAGACAAGCTATGGAGTATACAGTGACTCACGCTCATCGCTGGAAACAGTCACCAATCATGCTTCCTTACATCCTCTTGCCCTCGAAACAAGAAAAAACTTGCGAGCCGCTAAAAACCAGCATAAAAATGTATCTTTATACTGGATACGAGCACACGCGGGTCTAGAGGGCAATGAGAGAGCTGACAAACTGGCAAAGGACGCAGCCCTAAAACTGAAAACCAAACCCGACTACGAATCATGCCCAGTCTCTTACATGAAACGTCAAATACGGCTAGGAACCCTTATAAGATGGAATGATAGGTATAAATCTAGTGAGACAGCTGCCACCACAAAAATATTCTTTCCCGATGCCGTAGAAGCTTTTAAAACAGTAAGGCAGATTGAGCCAACCGGAATCCTTACCCAAATTATGACAGGGCACGGTGGGTTCTCAGAATACTTGACTCGATTCAAGTGTAAGGAGAACCCATCGTGCACCTGTGAGCCCGGGAAAAATGAGACAGTCGCGCACATATTGTTTGAATGCCCGGTATATGGTAAAAAACGATATGACCTAGAACAGGAACTCGGAATAACTCTTGAGGCCAAAACTGTAAGCCAGGTCGTAAAAAACAAAATAAGTAGATATAAGTTTATTGCATATTGTTTAGAGGTAGCTAATAAAGTAATAGATAGAAATAAATAATGTTAAGTAAATTTGTTGAATATATATATTGCAATATATATAAAACCAGCAAAAATATTAAATAGCTTAAATATAATACGTAAAACTTAAGATATAGATTAAATAGACATAAGAAATCATTGTAAAAGTTTCAAATTAGAAAATAAGGAAGTAAATGTTTAAAGATGTAAAACATGTGACTAGATATAAAACATGTGACTAGATTTAAACGTAACTATGTAAAAACGACTAGAGAAGACAATGTTAACACTAAGAATATTTTAAGACTTATGGAATAAAGAAAACCCTGTGTAAATCCTTCCTCGGAATAGAATGAAAGTATGAAATAGAAACAGATAAAATGAAGAAGTTGAGGAAAACTCGTGAAAAGCTTGTTCCACACAAAATGTGAGGAACAAATACTATAAAACAATAGAATCCGCAAATATAGGCTCTGATACTGTCAGAGGTTCACGGAATAGCCGCTCCATAGTGCCATTTCTAGATGGTGGTACGGGTAGGGCCAATA
>OX388271.1:42500-76684 GCA_947579855.1 Anticlea derivata
TCGCATTGTATCGTTTTCGGTAGTAGAAAGTTATTATTTAATTGTTTTACGCTAGAAAACGTACTTTTGTCTTAGGAAAAAACCAAAAAAGATTTTTCTTGACTTTTTCTTCAAGTGAATATAGCCGTGTGGCACATCATAATTAGCGGCTCGCGGCGCTCTATCTACTGAGCGACTGCATTTATTTACGTGTCATAGAAAAATCCTTCAAAAACTTCAATTTTCCGAAAATTTTGACCGTTTTAGGGTGATTTTGCGCGTTTTTTCAAATTTCCTCCAACACCTGGCTTGTTTCTGCACATCCCGTGGCTGGTTCACCTTTGCCCGACGTCCCCGCACGTACCTGCAACAGAAAAAACACCAATTATAGCAAGAAATTGAAAAAACTGCCCGACCACTCTGAAACCGTCGACCCAAAATCCACCTAAGCCCTGACAAATTTCGATACTTCATACAAAAACCGACTTTTATTTGTTGACTTACAGTCGCATGCGATATATCAAATTAAGCGTCTCGGTGCCTACTGTGCGATAATACCTTAATAAGACACACGTTTTATATAAAAAACGTGATTTTTCGACCTTTTTCGCATTTTCTTAAAGACTTGTAAAATTTTTATAATTATTTGGCTTTAAAATACTTCTTTTATCTAAATTATTAGTTTCTGACTGCTTTTTAAGTAGTGCCTATCGCGCTGGTTGCGCCCCCTATCGCATTGTATCGTTTTCGGTAGTAGAAAGTTATTATTTAATTGTTTTACGCTAGAAAACGTACTTTTGTCTTAGGAAAAAACCAAAAAAGATTTTTCTTGACTTTTTCTTCAAGTGAATATAGCCGTGTGGCACATCATAATTAGCGGCTCGCGGCGCTCTATCTACTGAGCGACTGCATTTATTTACGTGTCATAGAAAAATCCTTCAAAAACTTCAATTTTCCGAAAATTTTGACCGTTTTAGGGTGATTTTGCGCGTTTTTTCAAATTTCCTCCAACACCTGGCTTGTTTCTGCACATCCCGTGGCTGGTTCACCTTTGCCCGACGTCCCCGCACGTACCTGCAACAGAAAAACACCAATTATAGCAAGAAATTGAAAAAACTGCCCGACCACTCTGAAACCGTCGACCCAAAATCCACCTAAGCCCTGACAAATTTCGATACTTCATACAAAAACCGACTTTTATTTGTTGACTTACAGTCGCATGCGATATATCAAATTAAGCGTCTCGGTGCCTACTGTGCGATAATACCTTAATAAGACACACGTTTTTATATAAAAAACGTGATTTTTCGACCTTTTTCGCATTTTCTTAAAGACTTGTAAAATTTTTATAATTATTTGGCTTTAAAATACTTCTTTTATCTAAATTATTAGTTTCTGACTGCTTTTTAAGTAGTGCCTATCGCGCTGGTTGCGCCCCCTATCGCATTGTATCGTTTTCGGTAGTAGAAAGTTATTATTTAATTGTTTTACGCTAGAAAACGTACTTTTGTCTTAGGAAAAAACCAAAAAAGATTTTTCTTGACTTTTTCTTCAAGTGAATATAGCCGTGTGGCACATCATAATTAGCGGCTCGCGGCGCTCTATCTACTGAGCGACTGCATTTATTTACGTGTCATAGAAAAATCCTTCAAAAACTTCAGTTTTCCGAAAATTTTGACCGTTTTAGGGTGATTTTGCGCGTTTTTTCAAATTTCCTCCAACACCTGGCTTGTTTCTGCACATCCCGTGGCTGGTTCACCTTTGCCCGACGTCCCCGCACGTACCTGCAACAGAAAAACACCAATTATAGCAAGAAATTGAAAAAACTGCCCGACCACTCTGAAACCGTCGACCCAAAATCCACCTAAGCCCTGACAAATTTCGATACTTCATACAAAAACCGACTTTTATTTGTTGACTTACAGTCGCATGCGATATATCAAATTAAGCGTCTCGGTGCCTACTGTGCGATAATACCTTAATAAGACACACGTTTTATATAAAAAACGTGATTTTTCGACCTTTTTCGCATTTTCTTAAAGACTTGTAAAATTTTTATAATTATTTGGCTTTAAAATACTTCTTTTATCTAAATTATTAGTTTCTGACTGCTTTTTAAGTAGTGCCTATCGCGCTGGTTGCGCCCCCTATCGCATTGTATCGTTTTCGGTAGTAGAAAGTTATTATTTAATTGTTTTACGCTAGAAAACGTACTTTTGTCTTAGGAAAAAACCAAAAAAGATTTTTCTTGACTTTTTCTTCAAGTGAATATAGCCGTGTGGCACATCATAATTAGCGGCTCGCGGCGCTCTATCTACTGAGCGACTGCATTTATTTACGTGTCATAGAAAAATCCTTCAAAAACTTCAATTTTCCGAAAATTTTGACCGTTTTAGGGTGATTTTGCGCGTTTTTTCAAATTTCCTCCAACACCTGGCTTGTTTCTGCACATCCCGTGGCTGGTTCACCTTTGCCCGACGTCCCCGCACGTACCTGCAACAGAAAAACACCAATTATAGCAAGAAATTGAAAAAACTGCCCGACCACTCTGAAACCGTCGACCCAAAATCCACCTAAGCCCTGACAAATTTCGATACTTCATACAAAAACCGACTTTTATTTGTTGACTTACAGTCGCATGCGATATATCAAATTAAGCGTCTCGGTGCCTACTGTGCGATAATACCTTAATAAGACACACGTTTTTATATAAAAAACGTGATTTTTCGACCTTTTTCGCATTTTCTTAAAGACTTGTAAAATTTTTATAATTATTTGGCTTTAAAATACTTCTTTTATCTAAATTATTAGTTTCTGACTGCTTTTTAAGTAGTGCCTATCGCGCTGGTTGCGCCCCCTATCGCATTGTATCGTTTTCGGTAGTAGAAAGTTATTATTTAATTGTTTTACGCTAGAAAACGTACTTTTGTCTTAGGAAAAAACCAAAAAAGATTTTTCTTGACTTTTTCTTCAAGTGAATATAGCCGTGTGGCACATCATAATTAGCGGCTCGCGGCGCTCTATCTACTGAGCGACTGCATTTATTTACGTGTCATAGAAAAATCCTTCAAAAACTTCAATTTTCCGAAAATTTTGACCGTTTTAGGGTGATTTTGCGCGTTTTTTCAAATTTCCTCCAACACCTGGCTTGTTTCTGCACATCCCGTGGCTGGTTCACCTTTGCCCGACGTCCCCGCACGTACCTGCAACAGAAAAACACCAATTATAGCAAGAAATTGAAAAAACTGCCCGACCACTCTGAAACCGTCGACCCAAAATCCACCTAAGCCCTGACAAATTTCGATACTTCATACAAAAACCGACTTTTATTTGTTGACTTACAGTCGCATGCGATATATCAAATTAAGCGTCTCGGTGCCTACTGTGCGATAATACCTTAATAAGACACACGTTTTTATATAAAAAACGTGATTTTTCGACCTTTTTCGCATTTTCTTAAAGACTTGTAAAATTTTTATAATTATTTGGCTTTAAAATACTTCTTTTATCTAAATTATTAGTTTCTGACTGCTTTTTAAGTAGTGCCTATCGCGCTGGTTGCGCCCCCTATCGCATTGTATCGTTTTCGGTAGTAGAAAGTTATTATTTAATTGTTTTACGCTAGAAAACGTACTTTTGTCTTAGGAAAAAACCAAAAAAGATTTTTCTTGACTTTTTCTTCAAGTGAATATAGCCGTGTGGCACATCATAATTAGCGGCTCGCGGCGCTCTATCTACTGAGCGACTGCATTTATTTACGTGTCATAGAAAAATCCTTCAAAAACTTCAATTTTCCGAAAATTTTGACCGTTTTAGGGTGATTTTGCGCGTTTTTTCAAATTTCCTCCAACACCTGGCTTGTTTCTGCACATCCCGTGGCTGGTTCACCTTTGCCCGACGTCCCCGCACGTACCTGCAACAGAAAAACACCAATTATAGCAAGAAATTGAAAAAACTGCCCGACCACTCTGAAACCGTCGACCCAAAATCCACCTAAGCCCTGACAAATTTCGATACTTCATACAAAAACCGACTTTTATTTGTTGACTTACAGTCGCATGCGATATATCAAATTAAGCGTCTCGGTGCCTACTGTGCGATAATACCTTAATAAGACACACGTTTTATATAAAAAACGTGATTTTTCGACCTTTTTCGCATTTTCTTAAAGACTTGTAAAATTTTTATAATTATTTGGCTTTAAAATACTTCTTTTATCTAAATTATTAGTTTCTGACTGCTTTTTAAGTAGTGCCTATCGCGCTGGTTGCGCCCCCTATCGCATTGTATCGTTTTCGGTAGTAGAAAGTTATTATTTAATTGTTTTACGCTAGAAAACGTACTTTTGTCTTAGGAAAAAACCAAAAAAGATTTTTCTTGACTTTTTCTTCAAGTGAATATAGCCGTGTGGCACATCATAATTAGCGGCTCGCGGCGCTCTATCTACTGAGCGACTGCATTTATTTACGTGTCATAGAAAAATCCTTCAAAAACTTCAATTTTCCGAAAATTTTGACCGTTTTAGGGTGATTTTGCGCGTTTTTTCAAATTTCCTCCAACACCTGGCTTGTTTCTGCACATCCCGTGGCTGGTTCACCTTTGCCCGACGTCCCCGCACGTACCTGCAACAGAAAAACACCAATTATAGCAAGAAATTGAAAAAACTGCCCGACCACTCTGAAACCGTCGACCCAAAATCCACCTAAGCCCTGACAAATTTCGATACTTCATACAAAAACCGACTTTTATTTGTTGACTTACAGTCGCATGCGATATATCAAATTAAGCGTCTCGGTGCCTACTGTGCGATAATACCTTAATAAGACACACGTTTTTATATAAAAAACGTGATTTTTCGACCTTTTTCGCATTTTCTTAAAGACTTGTAAAATTTTTATAATTATTTGGCTTTAAAATACTTCTTTTATCTAAATTATTAGTTTCTGACTGCTTTTTAAGTAGTGCCTATCGCGCTGGTTGCGCCCCCTATCGCATTGTATCGTTTTCGGTAGTAGAAAGTTATTATTTAATTGTTTTACGCTAGAAAACGTACTTTTGTCTTAGGAAAAAACCAAAAAAGATTTTTCTTGACTTTTTCTTCAAGTGAATATAGCCGTGTGGTACATCATAATTAGCGGCTCGCGGCGTTCTATCTACTGAGCGACTGCATTTATTCACGTTTCATAGAAAAATCTTCCATAAACTTCAATTTTCCGAAAATCTTGACCGTTTTAGGGTGATTTTGCGCGTTTTTTCAAATTTCCTCCAACACTGGCTTGTTTCTGCACATCCCGTGGCTGGTTCACCTTTGCCCGACGTCCCCGCACGTACCTGCAACAGAAAAAACACCAATTATAGCAAGAAATTGAAAAAACTGCCCGACCACTCTGAAACCGTCGACCCAAAATCCACCTAAGCCCTGACAAATTTACATACTTCATACAAATACCGACTTTTATTTGTTGACTTACAGTCGCATGCGATATATCAAATTAAGCGTCTCGGTGCCTACTGTGCGATAATACCTTAATAAGACACACGTTTTATATAAAAAACGTGATTTTTCGACCTTTTTCGCATTTTCTTAAAGACTTGTAAAATTTTTATAATTATTTGGCTTTAAAATACTTCTTTTATCTAAATTATTAGTTTCTGACTGCTTTTTAAGTAGTGCCTATCGCGCTGGTTGCGCCCCCTATCGCATTGTATCGTTTTCGGTAGTAGAAAGTTATTATTTAATTGTTTTACGCTAGAAAACGTACTTTTGTCTTAGGAAAAAACCAAAAAAGATTTTTCTTGACTTTTTCTTCAAGTGAATATAGCCGTGTGGCACATCATAATTAGCGGCTCGCGGCGCTCTATCTACTGAGCGACTGCATTTATTTACGTGTCATAGAAAAATCCTTCAAAAACTTCAATTTTCCGAAAATTTTGACCGTTTTAGGGTGATTTTGCGCGTTTTTTCAAATTTCCTCCAACACCTGGCTTGTTTCTGCACATCCCGTGGCTGGTTCACCTTTGCCCGACGTCCCCGCACGTACCTGCAACAGAAAAACACCAATTATAGCAAGAAATTGAAAAAACTGCCCGACCACTCTGAAACCGTCGACCCAAAATCCACCTAAGCCCTGACAAATTTCGATACTTCATACAAAAACCGACTTTTATTTGTTGACTTACAGTCGCATGCGATATATCAAATTAAGCGTCTCGGTGCCTACTGTGCGATAATACCTTAATAAGACACACGTTTTATATAAAAAACGTGATTTTTCGACCTTTTTCGCATTTTCTTAAAGACTTGTAAAATTTTTATAATTATTTGGCTTTAAAATACTTCTTTTATCTAAATTATTAGTTTCTGACTGCTTTTTAAGTAGTGCCTATCGCGCTGGTTGCGCCCCCTATCGCATTGTATCGTTTTCGGTAGTAGAAAGTTATTATTTAATTGTTTTACGCTAGAAAACGTACTTTTGTCTTAGGAAAAAACCAAAAAAGATTTTTCTTGACTTTTTCTTCAAGTGAATATAGCCGTGTGGCACATCATAATTAGCGGCTCGCGGCGCTCTATCTACTGAGCGACTGCATTTATTTACGTGTCATAGAAAAATCCTTCAAAAACTTCAATTTTCCGAAAATTTTGACCGTTTTAGGGTGATTTTGCGCGTTTTTTCAAATTTCCTCCAACACCTGGCTTGTTTCTGCACATCCCGTGGCTGGTTCACCTTTGCCCGACGTCCCCGCACGTACCTGCAACAGAAAAACACCAATTATAGCAAGAAATTGAAAAAACTGCCCGACCACTCTGAAACCGTCGACCCAAAATCCACCTAAGCCCTGACAAATTTCGATACTTCATACAAAAACCGACTTTTATTTGTTGACTTACAGTCGCATGCGATATATCAAATTAAGCGTCTCGGTGCCTACTGTGCGATAATACCTTAATAAGACACACGTTTTATATAAAAAACGTGATTTTTCGACCTTTTTCGCATTTTCTTAAAGACTTGTAAAATTTTTATAATTATTTGGCTTTAAAATACTTCTTTTATCTAAATTATTAGTTTCTGACTGCTTTTTAAGTAGTGCCTATCGCGCTGGTTGCGCCCCCTATCGCATTGTATCGTTTTCGGTAGTAGAAAGTTATTATTTAATTGTTTTACGCTAGAAAACGTACTTTTGTCTTAGGAAAAAACCAAATAAGATTTTTCTTGACTTTTTCTTCAAGTGAATATAGCCGTGTGGTACATCATAATTAGCGGCTCGCGGCGTTCTATCTACTGAGCGACTGCATTTATTCACGTTTCATAGAAAAATCTTCCATAAACTTCAATTTTCCGAAAATCTTGACCGTTTTAGGGTGATTTTGCGCGTTTTTTCAAATTTCCTCCAACACTGGCTTGTTTCTGCACATCCCGTGGCTGGTTCACCTTTGCCCGACGTCCCCGCACGTACCTGCAACAGAAAAAACACCAATTATAGCAAGAAATTGAAAAAACTGCCCGACCACTCTGAAACCGTCGACCCAAAATCCACCTAAGCCCTGACAAATTTACATACTTCATACAAATACCGACTTTTATTTGTTGACTTACAGTCGCATGCGATATATCAAATTAAGCGTCTCGGTGCCTACTGTGCGATAATACCTTAATAAGACACACGTTTTATATAAAAAACGTGATTTTTCGACCTTTTTCGCATTTTCTTAAAGACTTGTAAAATTTTTATAATTATTTGGCTTTAAAATACTTCTTTTATCTAAATTATTAGTTTCTGACTGCTTTTTAAGTAGTGCCTATCGCGCTGGTTGCGCCCCCTATCGCATTGTATCGTTTTCGGTAGTAGAAAGTTATTATTTAATTGTTTTACGCTAGAAAACGTACTTTTGTCTTAGGAAAAAACCAAATAAGATTTTTCTTGACTTTTTCTTCAAGTGAATATAGCCGTGTGGTACATCATAATTAGCGGCTCGCGGCGTTCTATCTACTGAGCGACTGCATTTATTCACGTTTCATAGAAAAATCTTCCATAAACTTCAATTTTCCGAAAATCTTGACCGTTTTAGGGTGATTTTGCGCGTTTTTTCAAATTTCCTCCAACACCTGGCTTGTTTCTGCACATCCCGTGGCTGGTTCACCTTTGCCCGACGTCCCCGCACGTACCTGCAACAGAAAAACACCAATTATAGCAAGAAATTGAAAAAACTGCCCGACCACTCTGAAACCGTCGACCCAAAATCCACCTAAGCCCTGACAAATTTCGATACTTCATACAAAAACCGACTTTTATTTGTTGACTTACAGTCGCATGCGATATATCAAATTAAGCGTCTCGGTGCCTACTGTGCGATAATACCTTAATAAGACACACGTTTTATATAAAAAACGTGATTTTTCGACCTTTTTCGCATTTTCTTAAAGACTTGTAAAATTTTTATAATTATTTGGCTTTAAAATACTTCTTTTATCTAAATTATTAGTTTCTGACTGCTTTTTAAGTAGTGCCTATCGCGCTGGTTGCGCCCCCTATCGCATTGTATCGTTTTCGGTAGTAGAAAGTTATTATTTAATTGTTTTACGCTAGAAAACGTACTTTTGTCTTAGGAAAAAACCAAAAAAGATTTTTCTTGACTTTTTCTTCAAGTGAATATAGCCGTGTGGCACATCATAATTAGCGGCTCGCGGCGCTCTATCTACTGAGCGACTGCATTTATTTACGTGTCATAGAAAAATCCTTCAAAAACTTCAATTTTCCGAAAATTTTGACCGTTTTAGGGTGATTTTGCGCGTTTTTTCAAATTTCCTCCAACACCTGGCTTGTTTCTGCACATCCCGTGGCTGGTTCACCTTTGCCCGACGTCCCCGCACGTACCTGCAACAGAAAAACACCAATTATAGCAAGAAATTGAAAAAACTGCCCGACCACTCTGAAACCGTCGACCCAAAATCCACCTAAGCCCTGACAAATTTCGATACTTCATACAAAAACCGACTTTTATTTGTTGACTTACAGTCGCATGCGATATATCAAATTAAGCGTCTCGGTGCCTACTGTGCGATAATACCTTAATAAGACACACGTTTTTATATAAAAAACGTGATTTTTCGACCTTTTTCGCATTTTCTTAAAGACTTGTAAAATTTTTATAATTATTTGGCTTTAAAATACTTCTTTTATCTAAATTATTAGTTTCTGACTGCTTTTTAAGTAGTGCCTATCGCGCTGGTTGCGCCCCCTATCGCATTGTATCGTTTTCGGTAGTAGAAAGTTATTATTTAATTGTTTTACGCTAGAAAACGTACTTTTGTCTTAGGAAAAAACCAAAAAAGATTTTTCTTGACTTTTTCTTCAAGTGAATATAGCCGTGTGGCACATCATAATTAGCGGCTCGCGGCGCTCTATCTACTGAGCGACTGCATTTATTTACGTGTCATAGAAAAATCCTTCAAAAACTTCAATTTTCCGAAAATTTTGACCGTTTTAGGGTGATTTTGCGCGTTTTTTCAAATTTCCTCCAACACCTGGCTTGTTTCTGCACATCCCGTGGCTGGTTCACCTTTGCCCGACGTCCCCGCACGTACCTGCAACAGAAAAACACCAATTATAGCAAGAAATTGAAAAAACTGCCCGACCACTCTGAAACCGTCGACCCAAAATCCACCTAAGCCCTGACAAATTTCGATACTTCATACAAAAACCGACTTTTATTTGTTGACTTACAGTCGCATGCGATATATCAAATTAAGCGTCTCGGTGCCTACTGTGCGATAATACCTTAATAAGACACACGTTTTATATAAAAAACGTGATTTTTCGACCTTTTTCGCATTTTCTTAAAGACTTGTAAAATTTTTATAATTATTTGGCTTTAAAATACTTCTTTTATCTAAATTATTAGTTTCTGACTGCTTTTTAAGTAGTGCCTATCGCGCTGGTTGCGCCCCCTATCGCATTGTATCGTTTTCGGTAGTAGAAAGTTATTATTTAATTGTTTTACGCTAGAAAACGTACTTTTGTCTTAGGAAAAAACCAAATAAGATTTTTCTTGACTTTTTCTTCAAGTGAATATAGCCGTGTGGTACATCATAATTAGCGGCTCGCGGCGTTCTATCTACTGAGCGACTGCATTTATTCACGTTTCATAGAAAAATCTTCCATAAACTTCAATTTTCCGAAAATCTTGACCGTTTTAGGGTGATTTTGCGCGTTTTTTCAAATTTCCTCCAACACTGGCTTGTTTCTGCACATCCCGTGGCTGGTTCACCTTTGCCCGACGTCCCCGCACGTACCTGCAACAGAAAAAACACCAATTATAGCAAGAAATTGAAAAAACTGCCCGACCACTCTGAAACCGTCGACCCAAAATCCACCTAAGCCCTGACAAATTTACATACTTCATACAAATACCGACTTTTATTTGTTGACTTACAGTCGCATGCGATATATCAAATTAAGCGTCTCGGTGCCTACTGTGCGATAATACCTTAATAAGACACACGTTTTATATAAAAAACGTGATTTTTCGACCTTTTTCGCATTTTCTTAAAGACTTGTAAAATTTTTATAATTATTTGGCTTTAAAATACTTCTTTTATCTAAATTATTAGTTTCTGACTGCTTTTTAAGTAGTGCCTATCGCGCTGGTTGCGCCCCCTATCGCATTGTATCGTTTTCGGTAGTAGAAAGTTATTATTTAATTGTTTTACGCTAGAAAACGTACTTTTGTCTTAGGAAAAAACCAAATAAGATTTTTCTTGACTTTTTCTTCAAGTGAATATAGCCGTGTGGTACATCATAATTAGCGGCTCGCGGCGTTCTATCTACTGAGCGACTGCATTTATTCACGTTTCATAGAAAAATCTTCCATAAACTTCAATTTTCCGAAAATCTTGACCGTTTTAGGGTGATTTTGCGCGTTTTTTCAAATTTCCTCCAACACCTGGCTTGTTTCTGCACATCCCGTGGCTGGTTCACCTTTGCCCGACGTCCCCGCACGTACCTGCAACAGAAAAACACCAATTATAGCAAGAAATTGAAAAAACTGCCCGACCACTCTGAAACCGTCGACCCAAAATCCACCTAAGCCCTGACAAATTTCGATACTTCATACAAAAACCGACTTTTATTTGTTGACTTACAGTCGCATGCGATATATCAAATTAAGCGTCTCGGTGCCTACTGTGCGATAATACCTTAATAAGACACACGTTTTATATAAAAAACGTGATTTTTCGACCTTTTTCGCATTTTCTTAAAGACTTGTAAAATTTTTATAATTATTTGGCTTTAAAATACTTCTTTTATCTAAATTATTAGTTTCTGACTGCTTTTTAAGTAGTGCCTATCGCGCTGGTTGCGCCCCCTATCGCATTGTATCGTTTTCGGTAGTAGAAAGTTATTATTTAATTGTTTTACGCTAGAAAACGTACTTTTGTCTTAGGAAAAAACCAAAAAAGATTTTTCTTGACTTTTTCTTCAAGTGAATATAGCCGTGTGGCACATCATAATTAGCGGCTCGCGGCGCTCTATCTACTGAGCGACTGCATTTATTTACGTGTCATAGAAAAATCCTTCAAAAACTTCAATTTTCCGAAAATTTTGACCGTTTTAGGGTGATTTTGCGCGTTTTTTCAAATTTCCTCCAACACCTGGCTTGTTTCTGCACATCCCGTGGCTGGTTCACCTTTGCCCGACGTCCCCGCACGTACCTGCAACAGAAAAACACCAATTATAGCAAGAAATTGAAAAAACTGCCCGACCACTCTGAAACCGTCGACCCAAAATCCACCTAAGCCCTGACAAATTTCGATACTTCATACAAAAACCGACTTTTATTTGTTGACTTACAGTCGCATGCGATATATCAAATTAAGCGTCTCGGTGCCTACTGTGCGATAATACCTTAATAAGACACACGTTTTTATATAAAAAACGTGATTTTTCGACCTTTTTCGCATTTTCTTAAAGACTTGTAAAATTTTTATAATTATTTGGCTTTAAAATACTTCTTTTATCTAAATTATTAGTTTCTGACTGCTTTTTAAGTAGTGCCTATCGCGCTGGTTGCGCCCCCTATCGCATTGTATCGTTTTCGGTAGTAGAAAGTTATTATTTAATTGTTTTACGCTAGAAAACGTACTTTTGTCTTAGGAAAAAACCAAAAAAGATTTTTCTTGACTTTTTCTTCAAGTGAATATAGCCGTGTGGCACATCATAATTAGCGGCTCGCGGCGCTCTATCTACTGAGCGACTGCATTTATTTACGTGTCATAGAAAAATCCTTCAAAAACTTCAATTTTCCGAAAATTTTGACCGTTTTAGGGTGATTTTGCGCGTTTTTTCAAATTTCCTCCAACACCTGGCTTGTTTCTGCACATCCCGTGGCTGGTTCACCTTTGCCCGACGTCCCCGCACGTACCTGCAACAGAAAAACACCAATTATAGCAAGAAATTGAAAAAACTGCCCGACCACTCTGAAACCGTCGACCCAAAATCCACCTAAGCCCTGACAAATTTCGATACTTCATACAAAAACCGACTTTTATTTGTTGACTTACAGTCGCATGCGATATATCAAATTAAGCGTCTCGGTGCCTACTGTGCGATAATACCTTAATAAGACACACGTTTTTATATAAAAAACGTGATTTTTCGACCTTTTTCGCATTTTCTTAAAGACTTGTAAAATTTTTATAATTATTTGGCTTTAAAATACTTCTTTTATCTAAATTATTAGTTTCTGACTGCTTTTTAAGTAGTGCCTATCGCGCTGGTTGCGCCCCCTATCGCATTGTATCGTTTTCGGTAGTAGAAAGTTATTATTTAATTGTTTTACGCTAGAAAACGTACTTTTGTCTTAGGAAAAAACCAAAAAAGATTTTTCTTGACTTTTTCTTCAAGTGAATATAGCCGTGTGGCACATCATAATTAGCGGCTCGCGGCGCTCTATCTACTGAGCGACTGCATTTATTTACGTGTCATAGAAAAATCCTTCAAAAACTTCAATTTTCCGAAAATTTTGACCGTTTTAGGGTGATTTTGCGCGTTTTTTCAAATTTCCTCCAACACCTGGCTTGTTTCTGCACATCCCGTGGCTGGTTCACCTTTGCCCGACGTCCCCGCACGTACCTGCAACAGAAAAACACCAATTATAGCAAGAAATTGAAAAAACTGCCCGACCACTCTGAAACCGTCGACCCAAAATCCACCTAAGCCCTGACAAATTTCGATACTTCATACAAAAACCGACTTTTATTTGTTGACTTACAGTCGCATGCGATATATCAAATTAAGCGTCTCGGTGCCTACTGTGCGATAATACCTTAATAAGACACACGTTTTATATAAAAAACGTGATTTTTCGACCTTTTTCGCATTTTCTTAAAGACTTGTAAAATTTTTATAATTATTTGGCTTTAAAATACTTCTTTTATCTAAATTATTAGTTTCTGACTGCTTTTTAAGTAGTGCCTATCGCGCTGGTTGCGCCCCCTATCGCATTGTATCGTTTTCGGTAGTAGAAAGTTATTATTTAATTGTTTTACGCTAGAAAACGTACTTTTGTCTTAGGAAAAAACCAAAAAAGATTTTTCTTGACTTTTTCTTCAAGTGAATATAGCCGTGTGGCACATCATAATTAGCGGCTCGCGGCGCTCTATCTACTGAGCGACTGCATTTATTTACGTGTCATAGAAAAATCCTTCAAAAACTTCAATTTTCCGAAAATTTTGACCGTTTTAGGGTGATTTTGCGCGTTTTTTCAAATTTCCTCCAACACCTGGCTTGTTTCTGCACATCCCGTGGCTGGTTCACCTTTGCCCGACGTCCCCGCACGTACCTGCAACAGAAAAACACCAATTAAAGCAAGAAATTGAAAAAACTGCCCGACCACTCTGAAACCGTCGACCCAAAATCCACCTAAGCCCTGACAAATTTCGATACTTCATACAAAAACCGACTTTTATTTGTTGACTTACAGTCGCATGCGATATATCAAATTAAGCGTCTCGGTGCCTACTGTGCGATAATACCTTAATAAGACACACGTTTTATATAAAAAACGTGATTTTTCGACCTTTTTCGCATTTTCTTAAAGACTTGTAAAATTTTTATAATTATTTGGCTTTAAAATACTTCTTTTATCTAAATTATTAGTTTCTGACTGCTTTTTAAGTAGTGCCTATCGCGCTGGTTGCGCCCCCTATCGCATTGTATCGTTTTCGGTAGTAGAAAGTTATTATTTAATTGTTTTACGCTAGAAAACGTACTTTTGTCTTAGGAAAAAACCAAAAAAGATTTTTCTTGACTTTTTCTTCAAGTGAATATAGCCGTGTGGCACATCATAATTAGCGGCTCGCGGCGCTCTATCTACTGAGCGACTGCATTTATTTACGTGTCATAGAAAAATCCTTCAAAAACTTCAATTTTCCGAAAATTTTGACCGTTTTAGGGTGATTTTGCGCGTTTTTTCAAATTTCCTCCAACACCTGGCTTGTTTCTGCACATCCCGTGGCTGGTTCACCTTTGCCCGACGTCCCCGCACGTACCTGCAACAGAAAAACACCAATTATAGCAAGAAATTGAAAAAACTGCCCGACCACTCTGAAACCGTCGACCCAAAATCCACCTAAGCCCTGACAAATTTCGATACTTCATACAAAAACCGACTTTTATTTGTTGACTTACAGTCGCATGCGATATATCAAATTAAGCGTCTCGGTGCCTACTGTGCGATAATACCTTAATAAGACACACGTTTTATATAAAAAACGTGATTTTTCGACCTTTTTCGCATTTTCTTAAAGACTTGTAAAATTTTTATAATTATTTGGCTTTAAAATACTTCTTTTATCTAAATTATTAGTTTCTGACTGCTTTTTAAGTAGTGCCTATCGCGCTGGTTGCGCCCCCTATCGCATTGTATCGTTTTCGGTAGTAGAAAGTTATTATTTAATTGTTTTACGCTAGAAAACGTACTTTTGTCTTAGGAAAAAACCAAAAAAGATTTTTCTTGACTTTTTCTTCAAGTGAATATAGCCGTGTGGCACATCATAATCAGCGGCTCGCGGCGCTCTATCTACTGAGCGACTGCATTTATTTACGTGTCATAGAAAAATCCTTCAAAAACTTCAATTTTCCGAAAATTTTGACCGTTTTAGGGTGATTTTGCGCGTTTTTTCAAATTTCCTCCAACACCTGGCTTGTTTCTGCACATCCCGT
Organism: Anticlea derivata; assembly: GCA_947579855.1. Classification (NCBI taxonomy): domain Eukaryota; kingdom Metazoa; phylum Arthropoda; class Insecta; order Lepidoptera; family Geometridae; genus Anticlea; species Anticlea derivata. Next base: position 57,705 of record OX388271.1, read on the forward strand.
GGCTGGTTCACCTTTGCCCGACGTCCCCGCACGTACCTGCAACAGAAAAACACCAATTATAGCAAGAAATTTAAAAAACTGCCCGACCACTCTGAAACCGTCGACCCAAAATCCACCTAAGCCCTGACAAATTTCGATACTTCATACAAAAACCGACTTTTATTTGTTGACTTACAGTCGCATGCGATATATCAAATTAAGCGTCTCGGTGCCTACTGTGCGATAATACCTTAATAAGACACACGTTTTATATAAAAAACGTGATTTTTCGACCTTTTTCGCATTTTCTTAAAGACTTGTAAAATTTTTATAATTATTTGGCTTTAAAATACTTCTTTTATCTAAATTATTAGTTTCTGACTGCTTTTTAAGTAGTGCCTATCGCGCTGGTTGCGCCCCCTATCGCATTGTATCGTTTTCGGTAGTAGAAAGTTATTATTTAATTGTTTTACGCTAGAAAACGTACTTTTGTCTTAGGAAAAAACCAAATAAGATTTTTCTTGACTTTTTCTTCAAGTGAATATAGCCGTGTGGTACATCATAATTAGCGGCTCGCGGCGTTCTATCTACTGAGCGACTGCATTTATTCACGTTTCATAGAAAAATCTTCCATAAACTTCAATTTTCCGAAAATCTTGACCGTTTTAGGGTGATTTTGCGCGTTTTTTCAAATTTCCTCCAACACCTGGCTTGTTTCTGCACATCCCGTGGCTGGTTCACCTTTGCCCGACGTCCCCGCACGTACCTGCAACAGAAAAAACACCAATTATAGCAAGAAATTGAAAAAACTGCCCGACCACTCTGAATTCGTCGACCTAAAATCCACCTTAGCCCCGACAAATTCCCATACTTCATACAAATACCGACTTTTATTTGTTGACTTACAGTCGCATGCGATATATCAAATTAAGCGTCTCGGTGCCTATTGTGCGATAATACCTTAATAAGACACACGTTTTATATAGAAAACGTGATTTTTCGACCTTTTTCGCATTTTCTTAAAGACTTGTAAAATTTTTATAATTATTTGGCTTTAAAACACTTCTTTTTCCAAATTATTAGTTTCTGACTGCTGTTTAAGTAGTGTTTTACCGCGCTGGTTGCGCCCCCTATCGCATTGTATCGTTTTCGGTAGTAGAAAATTATTATTTAATTGTTTTACGCTAGAAAACGTACTTTTGTCTTAGGAAAAAACCAAAAAAGATTTTTCTTGACTTTTTCTTCAAGTGAATATAGCCGTGTGATACATCATAATTAGCGGCTCGCGGCGCTCTATCTACTGAGCGACTGCATTTATTTACGTGTCATAGAAAAATCCTTCAAAAACTTCAATTTTCCGAAAATTTTGACCGTTTTAGGGTGATTTTGCGCGTTTTTTCAAATTTCCTCCAACACCTGGCTTGTTTCTGCACATCCCGTGGCTGGTTCACCTTTGCCCGACGTCCCCGCACGTACCTGCAACAGAAAAAACACCAATTATAGCAAGAAATTGAAAAAACTGCCCGACCACTCTGAATTCGTCGACCTAAAATCCACCTTAGCCCCGACAAATTCCCATACTTCATACAAATACCGACTTTTATTTGTTGACTTACAGTCGCATGCGATATATCAAATTAAGCGTCTCGGTGCCTATTGTGCGATAATACCTTAATAAGACACACGTTTTATATAGAAAACGTGATTTTTCGACCTTTTTCGCATTTTCTTAAAGACTTGTAAAATTTTTATAATTATTTGGCTTTAAAACACTTCTTTTTCCAAATTATTAGTTTCTGACTGCTGTTTAAGTAGTGTTTTACCGCGCTGGTTGCGCCCCCTATCGCATTGTATCGTTTTCGGTAGTAGAAAATTATTATTTAATTGTTTTACGCTAGAAAACGTACTTTTGTCTTAGGAAAAAACCAAATAAGATTTTTCTTGACTTTTTCTTCAAGTGAATATAGCCGTGTGGTACATCATAATTAGCGGCTCGCGGCGTTCTATCTACTGAGCGACTGCATTTATTCACGTTTCATAGAAAAATCTTCCATAAACTTCAATTTTCCGAAAATCTTGACCGTTTTAGGGTGATTTTGCGCGTTTTTTCAAATTTCCTCCAACACTGGCTTGTTTCTGCACATCCCGTGGCTGGTTCACCTTTGCCCGACGTCCCCGCACGTACCTGCAACAGAAAAAACACCAATTATAGCAAGAAATTGAAAAAACTGCCCGACCACTCTGAAACCGTCGACCCAAAATCCACCTAAGCCCTGACAAATTTACATACTTCATACAAATACCGACTTTTATTTGTTGACTTACAGTCGCATGCGATATATCAAATTAAGCGTCTCGGTGCCTACTGTGCGATAATACCTTAATAAGACACACGTTTTATATAAAAAACGTGATTTTTCGACCTTTTTCGCATTTTCTTAAAGACTTGTAAAATTTTTATAATTATTTGGCTTTAAAATACTTCTTTTATCTAAATTATTAGTTTCTGACTGCTTTTTAAGTAGTGCCTATCGCGCTGGTTGCGCCCCCTATCGCATTGTATCGTTTTCGGTAGTAGAAAGTTATTATTTAATTGTTTTACGCTAGAAAACGTACTTTTGTCTTAGGAAAAAACCAAATAAGATTTTTCTTGACTTTTTCTTCAAGTGAATATAGCCGTGTGGTACATCATAATTAGCGGCTCGCGGCGTTCTATCTACTGAGCGACTGCATTTATTCACGTTTCATAGAAAAATCTTCCATAAACTTCAATTTTCCGAAAATCTTGACCGTTTTAGGGTGATTTTGCGCGTTTTTTCAAATTTCCTCCAACACCTGGCTTGTTTCTGCACATCCCGTGGCTGGTTCACCTTTGCCCGACGTCCCCGCACGTACCTGCAACAGAAAAACACCAATTATAGCAAGAAATTGAAAAAACTGCCCGACCACTCTGAAACCGTCGACCCAAAATCCACCTAAGCCCTGACAAATTTACATACTTCATACAAATACCGACTTTTATTTGTTGACTTACAGTCGCATGCGATATATCAAATTAAGCGTCTCGGTGCCTACTGTGCGATAATACCTTAATAAGACACACGTTTTATATAAAAAACGTGATTTTTCGACCTTTTTCGCATTTTCTTAAAGACTTGTAAAATTTTTATAATTATTTGGCTTTAAAATACTTCTTTTATCTAAATTATTAGTTTCTGACTGCTTTTTAAGTAGTGCCTATCGCGCTGGTTGCGCCCCCTATCGCATTGTATCGTTTTCGGTAGTAGAAAGTTATTATTTAATTGTTTTACGCTAGAAAACGTACTTTTGTCTTAGGAAAAAACCAAATAAGATTTTTCTTGACTTTTTCTTCAAGTGAATATAGCCGTGTGGTACATCATAATTAGCGGCTCGCGGCGTTCTATCTACTGAGCGACTGCATTTATTCACGTTTCATAGAAAAATCTTCCATAAACTTCAATTTTCCGAAAATCTTGACCGTTTTAGGGTGATTTTGCGCGTTTTTTCAAATTTCCTCCAACACTGGCTTGTTTCTGCACATCCCGTGGCTGGTTCACCTTTGCCCGACGTCCCCGCACGTACCTGCAACAGAAAAAACACCAATTATAGCAAGAAATTGAAAAAACTGCCCGACCACTCTGAAACCGTCGACCCAAAATCCACCTAAGCCCTGACAAATTTACATACTTCATACAAATACCGACTTTTATTTGTTGACTTACAGTCGCATGCGATATATCAAATTAAGCGTCTCGGTGCCTACTGTGCGATAATACCTTAATAAGACACACGTTTTATATAAAAAACGTGATTTTTCGACCTTTTTCGCATTTTCTTAAAGACTTGTAAAATTTTTATAATTATTTGGCTTTAAAATACTTCTTTTATCTAAATTATTAGTTTCTGACTGCTTTTTAAGTAGTGCCTATCGCGCTGGTTGCGCCCCCTATCGCATTGTATCGTTTTCGGTAGTAGAAAGTTATTATTTAATTGTTTTACGCTAGAAAACGTACTTTTGTCTTAGGAAAAAACCAAATAAGATTTTTCTTGACTTTTTCTTCAAGTGAATATAGCCGTGTGGTACATCATAATTAGCGGCTCGCGGCGTTCTATCTACTGAGCGACTGCATTTATTCACGTTTCATAGAAAAATCTTCCATAAACTTCAATTTTCCGAAAATCTTGACCGTTTTAGGGTGATTTTGCGCGTTTTTTCAAATTTCCTCCAACACCTGGCTTGTTTCTGCACATCCCGTGGCTGGTTCACCTTTGCCCGACGTCCCCGCACGTACCTGCAACAGAAAAACACCAATTATAGCAAGAAATTGAAAAAACTGCCCGACCACTCTGAAACCGTCGACCCAAAATCCACCTAAGCCCTGACAAATTTCGATACTTCATACAAAAACCGACTTTTATTTGTTGACTTACAGTCGCATGCGATATATCAAATTAAGCGTCTCGGTGCCTACTGTGCGATAATACCTTAATAAGACACACGTTTTATATAAAAAACGTGATTTTTCGACCTTTTTCGCATTTTCTTAAAGACTTGTAAAATTTTTATAATTATTTGGCTTTAAAATACTTCTTTTATCTAAATTATTAGTTTCTGACTGCTTTTTAAGTAGTGCCTATCGCGCTGGTTGCGCCCCCTATCGCATTGTATCGTTTTCGGTAGTAGAAAGTTATTATTTAATTGTTTTACGCTAGAAAACGTACTTTTGTCTTAGGAAAAAACCAAAAAAGATTTTTCTTGACTTTTTCTTCAAGTGAATATAGCCGTGTGGCACATCATAATTAGCGGCTCGCGGCGCTCTATCTACTGAGCGACTGCATTTATTTACGTGTCATAGAAAAATCCTTCAAAAACTTCAATTTTCCGAAAATTTTGACCGTTTTAGGGTGATTTTGCGCGTTTTTTCAAATTTCCTCCAACACCTGGCTTGTTTCTGCACATCCCGTGGCTGGTTCACCTTTGCCCGACGTCCCCGCACGTACCTGCAACAGAAAAACACCAATTATAGCAAGAAATTGAAAAAACTGCCCGACCACTCTGAAACCGTCGACCCAAAATCCACCTAAGCCCTGACAAATTTCGATACTTCATACAAAAACCGACTTTTATTTGTTGACTTACAGTCGCATGCGATATATCAAATTAAGCGTCTCGGTGCCTACTGTGCGATAATACCTTAATAAGACACACGTTTTTATATAAAAAACGTGATTTTTCGACCTTTTTCGCATTTTCTTAAAGACTTGTAAAATTTTTATAATTATTTGGCTTTAAAATACTTCTTTTATCTAAATTATTAGTTTCTGACTGCTTTTTAAGTAGTGCCTATCGCGCTGGTTGCGCCCCCTATCGCATTGTATCGTTTTCGGTAGTAGAAAGTTATTATTTAATTGTTTTACGCTAGAAAACGTACTTTTGTCTTAGGAAAAAACCAAAAAAGATTTTTCTTGACTTTTTCTTCAAGTGAATATAGCCGTGTGGCACATCATAATTAGCGGCTCGCGGCGCTCTATCTACTGAGCGACTGCATTTATTTACGTGTCATAGAAAAATCCTTCAAAAACTTCAATTTTCCGAAAATTTTGACCGTTTTAGGGTGATTTTGCGCGTTTTTTCAAATTTCCTCCAACACCTGGCTTGTTTCTGCACATCCCGTGGCTGGTTCACCTTTGCCCGACGTCCCCGCACGTACCTGCAACAGAAAAACACCAATTATAGCAAGAAATTGAAAAAACTGCCCGACCACTCTGAAACCGTCGACCCAAAATCCACCTAAGCCCTGACAAATTTCGATACTTCATACAAAAACCGACTTTTATTTGTTGACTTACAGTCGCATGCGATATATCAAATTAAGCGTCTCGGTGCCTACTGTGCGATAATACCTTAATAAGACACACGTTTTATATAAAAAACGTGATTTTTCGACCTTTTTCGCATTTTCTTAAAGACTTGTAAAATTTTTATAATTATTTGGCTTTAAAATACTTCTTTTATCTAAATTATTAGTTTCTGACTGCTTTTTAAGTAGTGCCTATCGCGCTGGTTGCGCCCCCTATCGCATTGTATCGTTTTCGGTAGTAGAAAGTTATTATTTAATTGTTTTACGCTAGAAAACGTACTTTTGTCTTAGGAAAAAACCAAATAAGATTTTTCTTGACTTTTTCTTCAAGTGAATATAGCCGTGTGGTACATCATAATTAGCGGCTCGCGGCGTTCTATCTACTGAGCGACTGCATTTATTCACGTTTCATAGAAAAATCTTCCATAAACTTCAATTTTCCGAAAATCTTGACCGTTTTAGGGTGATTTTGCGCGTTTTTTCAAATTTCCTCCAACACTGGCTTGTTTCTGCACATCCCGTGGCTGGTTCACCTTTGCCCGACGTCCCCGCACGTACCTGCAACAGAAAAAACACCAATTATAGCAAGAAATTGAAAAAACTGCCCGACCACTCTGAAACCGTCGACCCAAAATCCACCTAAGCCCTGACAAATTTACATACTTCATACAAATACCGACTTTTATTTGTTGACTTACAGTCGCATGCGATATATCAAATTAAGCGTCTCGGTGCCTACTGTGCGATAATACCTTAATAAGACACACGTTTTATATAAAAAACGTGATTTTTCGACCTTTTTCGCATTTTCTTAAAGACTTGTAAAATTTTTATAATTATTTGGCTTTAAAATACTTCTTTTATCTAAATTATTAGTTTCTGACTGCTTTTTAAGTAGTGCCTATCGCGCTGGTTGCGCCCCCTATCGCATTGTATCGTTTTCGGTAGTAGAAAGTTATTATTTAATTGTTTTACGCTAGAAAACGTACTTTTGTCTTAGGAAAAAACCAAATAAGATTTTTCTTGACTTTTTCTTCAAGTGAATATAGCCGTGTGGTACATCATAATTAGCGGCTCGCGGCGTTCTATCTACTGAGCGACTGCATTTATTCACGTTTCATAGAAAAATCTTCCATAAACTTCAATTTTCCGAAAATCTTGACCGTTTTAGGGTGATTTTGCGCGTTTTTTCAAATTTCCTCCAACACCTGGCTTGTTTCTGCACATCCCGTGGCTGGTTCACCTTTGCCCGACGTCCCCGCACGTACCTGCAACAGAAAAACACCAATTATAGCAAGAAATTGAAAAAACTGCCCGACCACTCTGAAACCGTCGACCCAAAATCCACCTAAGCCCTGACAAATTTCGATACTTCATACAAAAACCGACTTTTATTTGTTGACTTACAGTCGCATGCGATATATCAAATTAAGCGTCTCGGTGCCTACTGTGCGATAATACCTTAATAAGACACACGTTTTATATAAAAAACGTGATTTTTCGACCTTTTTCGCATTTTCTTAAAGACTTGTAAAATTTTTATAATTATTTGGCTTTAAAATACTTCTTTTATCTAAATTATTAGTTTCTGACTGCTTTTTAAGTAGTGCCTATCGCGCTGGTTGCGCCCCCTATCGCATTGTATCGTTTTCGGTAGTAGAAAGTTATTATTTAATTGTTTTACGCTAGAAAACGTACTTTTGTCTTAGGAAAAAACCAAAAAAGATTTTTCTTGACTTTTTCTTCAAGTGAATATAGCCGTGTGGCACATCATAATTAGCGGCTCGCGGCGCTCTATCTACTGAGCGACTGCATTTATTTACGTGTCATAGAAAAATCCTTCAAAAACTTCAATTTTCCGAAAATTTTGACCGTTTTAGGGTGATTTTGCGCGTTTTTTCAAATTTCCTCCAACACCTGGCTTGTTTCTGCACATCCCGTGGCTGGTTCACCTTTGCCCGACGTCCCCGCACGTACCTGCAACAGAAAAACACCAATTATAGCAAGAAATTGAAAAAACTGCCCGACCACTCTGAAACCGTCGACCCAAAATCCACCTAAGCCCTGACAAATTTCGATACTTCATACAAAAACCGACTTTTATTTGTTGACTTACAGTCGCATGCGATATATCAAATTAAGCGTCTCGGTGCCTACTGTGCGATAATACCTTAATAAGACACACGTTTTTATATAAAAAACGTGATTTTTCGACCTTTTTCGCATTTTCTTAAAGACTTGTAAAATTTTTATAATTATTTGGCTTTAAAATACTTCTTTTATCTAAATTATTAGTTTCTGACTGCTTTTTAAGTAGTGCCTATCGCGCTGGTTGCGCCCCCTATCGCATTGTATCGTTTTCGGTAGTAGAAAGTTATTATTTAATTGTTTTACGCTAGAAAACGTACTTTTGTCTTAGGAAAAAACCAAAAAAGATTTTTCTTGACTTTTTCTTCAAGTGAATATAGCCGTGTGGCACATCATAATTAGCGGCTCGCGGCGCTCTATCTACTGAGCGACTGCATTTATTTACGTGTCATAGAAAAATCCTTCAAAAACTTCAATTTTCCGAAAATTTTGACCGTTTTAGGGTGATTTTGCGCGTTTTTTCAAATTTCCTCCAACACCTGGCTTGTTTCTGCACATCCCGTGGCTGGTTCACCTTTGCCCGACGTCCCCGCACGTACCTGCAACAGAAAAACACCAATTATAGCAAGAAATTGAAAAAACTGCCCGACCACTCTGAAACCGTCGACCCAAAATCCACCTAAGCCCTGACAAATTTCGATACTTCATACAAAAACCGACTTTTATTTGTTGACTTACAGTCGCATGCGATATATCAAATTAAGCGTCTCGGTGCCTACTGTGCGATAATACCTTAATAAGACACACGTTTTATATAAAAAACGTGATTTTTCGACCTTTTTCGCATTTTCTTAAAGACTTGTAAAATTTTTATAATTATTTGGCTTTAAAATACTTCTTTTATCTAAATTATTAGTTTCTGACTGCTTTTTAAGTAGTGCCTATCGCGCTGGTTGCGCCCCCTATCGCATTGTATCGTTTTCGGTAGTAGAAAGTTATTATTTAATTGTTTTACGCTAGAAAACGTACTTTTGTCTTAGGAAAAAACCAAATAAGATTTTTCTTGACTTTTTCTTCAAGTGAATATAGCCGTGTGGTACATCATAATTAGCGGCTCGCGGCGTTCTATCTACTGAGCGACTGCATTTATTCACGTTTCATAGAAAAATCTTCCATAAACTTCAATTTTCCGAAAATCTTGACCGTTTTAGGGTGATTTTGCGCGTTTTTTCAAATTTCCTCCAACACTGGCTTGTTTCTGCACATCCCGTGGCTGGTTCACCTTTGCCCGACGTCCCCGCACGTACCTGCAACAGAAAAACACCAATTATAGCAAGAAATTGAAAAAACTGCCCGACCACTCTGAAACCGTCGACCCAAAATCCACCTAAGCCCTGACAAATTTCGATACTTCATACAAAAACCGACTTTTATTTGTTGACTTACAGTCGCATGCGATATATCAAATTAAGCGTCTCGGTGCCTACTGTGCGATAATACCTTAATAAGACACACGTTTTATATAAAAAACGTGATTTTTCGACCTTTTTCGCATTTTCTTAAAGACTTGTAAAATTTTTATAATTATTTGGCTTTAAAATACTTCTTTTATCTAAATTATTAGTTTCTGACTGCTTTTTAAGTAGTGCCTATCGCGCTGGTTGCGCCCCCTATCGCATTGTATCGTTTTCGGTAGTAGAAAGTTATTATTTAATTGTTTTACGCTAGAAAACGTACTTTTGTCTTAGGAAAAAACCAAAAAAGATTTTTCTTGACTTTTTCTTCAAGTGAATATAGCCGTGTGGCACATCATAATTAGCGGCTCGCGGCGCTCTATCTACTGAGCGACTGCATTTATTTACGTGTCATAGAAAAATCCTTCAAAAACTTCAATTTTCCGAAAATTTTGACCGTTTTAGGGTGATTTTGCGCGTTTTTTCAAATTTCCTCCAACACCTGGCTTGTTTCTGCACATCCCGTGGCTGGTTCACCTTTGCCCGACGTCCCCGCACGTACCTGCAACAGAAAAACACCAATTATAGCAAGAAATTGAAAAAACTGCCCGACCACTCTGAAACCGTCGACCCAAAATCCACCTAAGCCCTGACAAATTTCGATACTTCATACAAAAACCGACTTTTATTTGTTGACTTACAGTCGCATGCGATATATCAAATTAAGCGTCTCGGTGCCTACTGTGCGATAATACCTTAATAAGACACACGTTTTATATAAAAAACGTGATTTTTCGACCTTTTTCGCATTTTCTTAAAGACTTGTAAAATTTTTATAATTATTTGGCTTTAAAATACTTCTTTTATCTAAATTATTAGTTTCTGACTGCTTTTTAAGTAGTGCCTATCGCGCTGGTTGCGCCCCCTATCGCATTGTATCGTTTTCGGTAGTAGAAAGTTATTATTTAATTGTTTTACGCTAGAAAACGTACTTTTGTCTTAGGAAAAAACCAAATAAGATTTTTCTTGACTTTTTCTTCAAGTGAATATAGCCGTGTGGTACATCATAATTAGCGGCTCGCGGCGTTCTATCTACTGAGCGACTGCATTTATTCACGTTTCATAGAAAAATCTTCCATAAACTTCAATTTTCCGAAAATCTTGACCGTTTTAGGGTGATTTTGCGCGTTTTTTCAAATTTCCTCCAACACTGGCTTGTTTCTGCACATCCCGTGGCTGGTTCACCTTTGCCCGACGTCCCCGCACGTACCTGCAACAGAAAAAACACCAATTATAGCAAGAAATTGAAAAAACTGCCCGACCACTCTGAAACCGTCGACCCAAAATCCACCTAAGCCCTGACAAATTTACATACTTCATACAAATACCGACTTTTATTTGTTGACTTACAGTCGCATGCGATATATCAAATTAAGCGTCTCGGTGCCTACTGTGCGATAATACCTTAATAAGACACACGTTTTATATAAAAAACGTGATTTTTCGACCTTTTTCGCATTTTCTTAAAGACTTGTAAAATTTTTATAATTATTTGGCTTTAAAATACTTCTTTTATCTAAATTATTAGTTTCTGACTGCTTTTTAAGTAGTGCCTATCGCGCTGGTTGCGCCCCCTATCGCATTGTATCGTTTTCGGTAGTAGAAAGTTATTATTTAATTGTTTTACGCTAGAAAACGTACTTTTGTCTTAGGAAAAAACCAAATAAGATTTTTCTTGACTTTTTCTTCAAGTGAATATAGCCGTGTGGTACATCATAATTAGCGGCTCGCGGCGTTCTATCTACTGAGCGACTGCATTTATTCACGTTTCATAGAAAAATCTTCCATAAACTTCAATTTTCCGAAAATCTTGACCGTTTTAGGGTGATTTTGCGCGTTTTTTCAAATTTCCTCCAACACCTGGCTTGTTTCTGCACATCCCGTGGCTGGTTCACCTTTGCCCGACGTCCCCGCACGTACCTGCAACAGAAAAACACCAATTATAGCAAGAAATTGAAAAAACTGCCCGACCACTCTGAAACCGTCGACCCAAAATCCACCTAAGCCCTGACAAATTTCGATACTTCATACAAAAACCGACTTTTATTTGTTGACTTACAGTCGCATGCGATATATCAAATTAAGCGTCTCGGTGCCTACTGTGCGATAATACCTTAATAAGACACACGTTTTATATAAAAAACGTGATTTTTCGACCTTTTTCGCATTTTCTTAAAGACTTGTAAAATTTTTATAATTATTTGGCTTTAAAATACTTCTTTTATCTAAATTATTAGTTTCTGACTGCTTTTTAAGTAGTGCCTATCGCGCTGGTTGCGCCCCCTATCGCATTGTATCGTTTTCGGTAGTAGAAAGTTATTATTTAATTGTTTTACGCTAGAAAACGTACTTTTGTCTTAGGAAAAAACCAAAAAAGATTTTTCTTGACTTTTTCTTCAAGTGAATATAGCCGTGTGGCACATCATAATTAGCGGCTCGCGGCGCTCTATCTACTGAGCGACTGCATTTATTTACGTGTCATAGAAAAATCCTTCAAAAACTTCAATTTTCCGAAAATTTTGACCGTTTTAGGGTGATTTTGCGCGTTTTTTCAAATTTCCTCCAACACCTGGCTTGTTTCTGCACATCCCGTGGCTGGTTCACCTTTGCCCGACGTCCCCGCACGTACCTGCAACAGAAAAACACCAATTATAGCAAGAAATTGAAAAAACTGCCCGACCACTCTGAAACCGTCGACCCAAAATCCACCTAAGCCCTGACAAATTTCGATACTTCATACAAAAACCGACTTTTATTTGTTGACTTACAGTCGCATGCGATATATCAAATTAAGCGTCTCGGTGCCTACTGTGCGATAATACCTTAATAAGACACACGTTTTTATATAAAAAACGTGATTTTTCGACCTTTTTCGCATTTTCTTAAAGACTTGTAAAATTTTTATAATTATTTGGCTTTAAAATACTTCTTTTATCTAAATTATTAGTTTCTGACTGCTTTTTAAGTAGTGCCTATCGCGCTGGTTGCGCCCCCTATCGCATTGTATCGTTTTCGGTAGTAGAAAGTTATTATTTAATTGTTTTACGCTAGAAAACGTACTTTTGTCTTAGGAAAAAACCAAAAAAGATTTTTCTTGACTTTTTCTTCAAGTGAATATAGCCGTGTGGCACATCATAATTAGCGGCTCGCGGCGCTCTATCTACTGAGCGACTGCATTTATTTACGTGTCATAGAAAAATCCTTCAAAAACTTCAATTTTCCGAAAATTTTGACCGTTTTAGGGTGATTTTGCGCGTTTTTTCAAATTTCCTCCAACACCTGGCTTGTTTCTGCACATCCCGTGGCTGGTTCACCTTTGCCCGACGTCCCCGCACGTACCTGCAACAGAAAAACACCAATTATAGCAAGAAATTGAAAAAACTGCCCGACCACTCTGAAACCGTCGACCCAAAATCCACCTAAGCCCTGACAAATTTCGATACTTCATACAAAAACCGACTTTTATTTGTTGACTTACAGTCGCATGCGATATATCAAATTAAGCGTCTCGGTGCCTACTGTGCGATAATACCTTAATAAGACACACGTTTTATATAAAAAACGTGATTTTTCGACCTTTTTCGCATTTTCTTAAAGACTTGTAAAATTTTTATAATTATTTGGCTTTAAAATACTTCTTTTATCTAAATTATTAGTTTCTGACTGCTTTTTAAGTAGTGCCTATCGCGCTGGTTGCGCCCCCTATCGCATTGTATCGTTTTCGGTAGTAGAAAGTTATTATTTAATTGTTTTACGCTAGAAAACGTACTTTTGTCTTAGGAAAAAACCAAATAAGATTTTTCTTGACTTTTTCTTCAAGTGAATATAGCCGTGTGGTACATCATAATTAGCGGCTCGCGGCGTTCTATCTACTGAGCGACTGCATTTATTCACGTTTCATAGAAAAATCTTCCATAAACTTCAATTTTCCGAAAATCTTGACCGTTTTAGGGTGATTTTGCGCGTTTTTTCAAATTTCCTCCAACACTGGCTTGTTTCTGCACATCCCGTGGCTGGTTCACCTTTGCCCGACGTCCCCGCACGTACCTGCAACAGAAAAAACACCAATTATAGCAAGAAATTGAAAAAACTGCCCGACCACTCTGAAACCGTCGACCCAAAATCCACCTAAGCCCTGACAAATTTACATACTTCATACAAATACCGACTTTTATTTGTTGACTTACAGTCGCATGCGATATATCAAATTAAGCGTCTCGGTGCCTACTGTGCGATAATACCTTAATAAGACACACGTTTTATATAAAAAACGTGATTTTTCGACCTTTTTCGCATTTTCTTAAAGACTTGTAAAATTTTTATAATTATTTGGCTTTAAAATACTTCTTTTATCTAAATTATTAGTTTCTGACTGCTTTTTAAGTAGTGCCTATCGCGCTGGTTGCGCCCCCTATCGCATTGTATCGTTTTCGGTAGTAGAAAGTTATTATTTAATTGTTTTACGCTAGAAAACGTACTTTTGTCTTAGGAAAAAACCAAATAAGATTTTTCTTGACTTTTTCTTCAAGTGAATATAGCCGTGTGGTACATCATAATTAGCGGCTCGCGGCGTTCTATCTACTGAGCGACTGCATTTATTCACGTTTCATAGAAAAATCTTCCATAAACTTCAATTTTCCGAAAATCTTGACCGTTTTAGGGTGATTTTGCGCGTTTTTTCAAATTTCCTCCAACACCTGGCTTGTTTCTGCACATCCCGTGGCTGGTTCACCTTTGCCCGACGTCCCCGCACGTACCTGCAACAGAAAAACACCAATTATAGCAAGAAATTGAAAAAACTGCCCGACCACTCTGAAACCGTCGACCCAAAATCCACCTAAGCCCTGACAAATTTCGATACTTCATACAAAAACCGACTTTTATTTGTTGACTTACAGTCGCATGCGATATATCAAATTAAGCGTCTCGGTGCCTACTGTGCGATAATACCTTAATAAGACACACGTTTTATATAAAAAACGTGATTTTTCGACCTTTTTCGCATTTTCTTAAAGACTTGTAAAATTTTTATAATTATTTGGCTTTAAAATACTTCTTTTATCTAAATTATTAGTTTCTGACTGCTTTTTAAGTAGTGCCTATCGCGCTGGTTGCGCCCCCTATCGCATTGTATCGTTTTCGGTAGTAGAAAGTTATTATTTAATTGTTTTACGCTAGAAAACGTACTTTTGTCTTAGGAAAAAACCAAAAAAGATTTTTCTTGACTTTTTCTTCAAGTGAATATAGCCGTGTGGCACATCATAATTAGCGGCTCGCGGCGCTCTATCTACTGAGCGACTGCATTTATTTACGTGTCATAGAAAAATCCTTCAAAAACTTCAATTTTCCGAAAATTTTGACCGTTTTAGGGTGATTTTGCGCGTTTTTTCAAATTTCCTCCAACACCTGGCTTGTTTCTGCACATCCCGTGGCTGGTTCACCTTTGCCCGACGTCCCCGCACGTACCTGCAACAGAAAAACACCAATTATAGCAAGAAATTGAAAAAACTGCCCGACCACTCTGAAACCGTCGACCCAAAATCCACCTAAGCCCTGACAAATTTCGATACTTCATACAAAAACCGACTTTTATTTGTTGACTTACAGTCGCATGCGATATATCAAATTAAGCGTCTCGGTGCCTACTGTGCGATAATACCTTAATAAGACACACGTTTTATATAAAAAACGTGATTTTTCGACCTTTTTCGCATTTTCTTAAAGACTTGTAAAATTTTTATAATTATTTGGCTTTAAAATACTTCTTTTATCTAAATTATTAGTTTCTGACTGCTTTTTAAGTAGTGCCTATCGCGCTGGTTGCGCCCCCTATCGCATTGTATCGTTTTCGGTAGTAGAAAGTTATTATTTAATTGTTTTACGCTAGAAAACGTACTTTTGTCTTAGGAAAAAACCAAATAAGATTTTTCTTGACTTTTTCTTCAAGTGAATATAGCCGTGTGGTACATCATAATTAGCGGCTCGCGGCGTTCTATCTACTGAGCGACTGCATTTATTCACGTTTCATAGAAAAATCTTCCATAAACTTCAATTTTCCGAAAATCTTGACCGTTTTAGGGTGATTTTGCGCGTTTTTTCAAATTTCCTCCAACACTGGCTTGTTTCTGCACATCCCGTGGCTGGTTCACCTTTGCCCGACGTCCCCGCACGTACCTGCAACAGAAAAAACACCAATTATAGCAAGAAATTGAAAAAACTGCCCGACCACTCTGAAACCGTCGACCCAAAATCCACCTAAGCCCTGACAAATTTACATACTTCATACAAATACCGACTTTTATTTGTTGACTTACAGTCGCATGCGATATATCAAATTAAGCGTCTCGGTGCCTACTGTGCGATAATACCTTAATAAGACACACGTTTTATATAAAAAACGTGATTTTTCGACCTTTTTCGCATTTTCTTAAAGACTTGTAAAATTTTTATAATTATTTGGCTTTAAAATACTTCTTTTATCTAAATTATTAGTTTCTGACTGCTTTTTAAGTAGTGCCTATCGCGCTGGTTGCGCCCCCTATCGCATTGTATCGTTTTCGGTAGTAGAAAGTTATTATTTAATTGTTTTACGCTAGAAAACGTACTTTTGTCTTAGGAAAAAACCAAATAAGATTTTTCTTGACTTTTTCTTCAAGTGAATATAGCCGTGTGGTACATCATAATTAGCGGCTCGCGGCGTTCTATCTACTGAGCGACTGCATTTATTCACGTTTCATAGAAAAATCTTCCATAAACTTCAATTTTCCGAAAATCTTGACCGTTTTAGGGTGATTTTGCGCGTTTTTTCAAATTTCCTCCAACACTGGCTTGTTTCTGCACATCCCGTGGCTGGTTCACCTTTGCCCGACGTCCCCGCACGTACCTGCAACAGAAAAAACACCAATTATAGCAAGAAATTGAAAAAACTGCCCGACCACTCTGAAACCGTCGACCCAAAATCCACCTAAGCCCTGACAAATTTACATACTTCATACAAATACCGACTTTTATTTGTTGACTTACAGTCGCATGCGATATATCAAATTAAGCGTCTCGGTGCCTACTGTGCGATAATACCTTAATAAGACACACGTTTTATATAAAAAACGTGATTTTTCGACCTTTTTCGCATTTTCTTAAAGACTTGTAAAATTTTTATAATTATTTGGCTTTAAAATACTTCTTTTATCTAAATTATTAGTTTCTGACTGCTTTTTAAGTAGTGCCTATCGCGCTGGTTGCGCCCCCTATCGCATTGTATCGTTTTCGGTAGTAGAAAGTTATTATTTAATTGTTTTACGCTAGAAAACGTACTTTTGTCTTAGGAAAAAACCAAATAAGATTTTTCTTGACTTTTTCTTCAAGTGAATATAGCCGTGTGGTACATCATAATTAGCGGCTCGCGGCGTTCTATCTACTGAGCGACTGCATTTATTCACGTTTCATAGAAAAATCTTCCATAAACTTCAATTTTCCGAAAATCTTGACCGTTTTAGGGTGATTTTGCGCGTTTTTTCAAATTTCCTCCAACACCTGGCTTGTTTCTGCACATCCCGTGGCTGGTTCACCTTTGCCCGACGTCCCCGCACGTACCTGCAACAGAAAAACACCAATTATAGCAAGAAATTGAAAAAACTGCCCGACCACTCTGAAACCGTCGACCCAAAATCCACCTAAGCCCTGACAAATTTCGATACTTCATACAAAAACCGACTTTTATTTGTTGACTTACAGTCGCATGCGATATATCAAATTAAGCGTCTCGGTGCCTACTGTGCGATAATACCTTAATAAGACACACGTTTTTATATAAAAAACGTGATTTTTCGACCTTTTTCGCATTTTCTTAAAGACTTGTAAAATTTTTATAATTATTTGGCTTTAAAATACTTCTTTTATCTAAATTATTAGTTTCTGACTGCTTTTTAAGTAGTGCCTATCGCGCTGGTTGCGCCCCCTATCGCATTGTATCGTTTTCGGTAGTAGAAAGTTATTATTTAATTGTTTTACGCTAGAAAACGTACTTTTGTCTTAGGAAAAAACCAAAAAAGATTTTTCTTGACTTTTTCTTCAAGTGAATATAGCCGTGTGGCACATCATAATTAGCGGCTCGCGGCGCTCTATCTACTGAGCGACTGCATTTATTTACGTGTCATAGAAAAATCCTTCAAAAACTTCAATTTTCCGAAAATTTTGACCGTTTTAGGGTGATTTTGCGCGTTTTTTCAAATTTCCTCCAACACCTGGCTTGTTTCTGCACATCCCGTGGCTGGTTCACCTTTGCCCGACGTCCCCGCACGTACCTGCAACAGAAAAACACCAATTATAGCAAGAAATTGAAAAAACTGCCCGACCACTCTGAAACCGTCGACCCAAAATCCACCTAAGCCCTGACAAATTTCGATACTTCATACAAAAACCGACTTTTATTTGTTGACTTACAGTCGCATGCGATATATCAAATTAAGCGTCTCGGTGCCTACTGTGCGATAATACCTTAATAAGACACACGTTTTTATATAAAAAACGTGATTTTTCGACCTTTTTCGCATTTTCTTAAAGACTTGTAAAATTTTTATAATTATTTGGCTTTAAAATACTTCTTTTATCTAAATTATTAGTTTCTGACTGCTTTTTAAGTAGTGCCTATCGCGCTGGTTGCGCCCCCTATCGCATTGTATCGTTTTCGGTAGTAGAAAGTTATTATTTAATTGTTTTACGCTAGAAAACGTACTTTTGTCTTAGGAAAAAACCAAAAAAGATTTTTCTTGACTTTTTCTTCAAGTGAATATAGCCGTGTGGCACATCATAATTAGCGGCTCGCGGCGCTCTATCTACTGAGCGACTGCATTTATTTACGTGTCATAGAAAAATCCTTCAAAAACTTCAATTTTCCGAAAATTTTGACCGTTTTAGGGTGATTTTGCGCGTTTTTTCAAATTTCCTCCAACACCTGGCTTGTTTCTGCACATCCCGTGGCTGGTTCACCTTTGCCCGACGTCCCCGCACGTACCTGCAACAGAAAAACACCAATTATAGCAAGAAATTGAAAAAACTGCCCGACCACTCTGAAACCGTCGACCCAAAATCCACCTAAGCCCTGACAAATTTCGATACTTCATACAAAAACCGACTTTTATTTGTTGACTTACAGTCGCATGCGATATATCAAATTAAGCGTCTCGGTGCCTACTGTGCGATAATACCTTAATAAGACACACGTTTTATATAAAAAACGTGATTTTTCGACCTTTTTCGCATTTTCTTAAAGACTTGTAAAATTTTTATAATTATTTGGCTTTAAAATACTTCTTTTATCTAAATTATTAGTTTCTGACTGCTTTTTAAGTAGTGCCTATCGCGCTGGTTGCGCCCCCTATCGCATTGTATCGTTTTCGGTAGTAGAAAGTTATTATTTAATTGTTTTACGCTAGAAAACGTACTTTTGTCTTAGGAAAAAACCAAATAAGATTTTTCTTGACTTTTTCTTCAAGTGAATATAGCCGTGTGGTACATC
>OX388271.1:76884-158503 GCA_947579855.1 Anticlea derivata
TGAAAAAACTGCCCGACCACTCTGAAACCGTCGACCCAAAATCCACCTAAGCCCTGACAAATTTACATACTTCATACAAATACCGACTTTTATTTGTTGACTTACAGTCGCATGCGATATATCAAATTAAGCGTCTCGGTGCCTACTGTGCGATAATACCTTAATAAGACACACGTTTTATATAAAAAACGTGATTTTTCGACCTTTTTCGCATTTTCTTAAAGACTTGTAAAATTTTTATAATTATTTGGCTTTAAAATACTTCTTTTATCTAAATTATTAGTTTCTGACTGCTTTTTAAGTAGTGCCTATCGCGCTGGTTGCGCCCCCTATCGCATTGTATCGTTTTCGGTAGTAGAAAGTTATTATTTAATTGTTTTACGCTAGAAAACGTACTTTTGTCTTAGGAAAAAACCAAATAAGATTTTTCTTGACTTTTTCTTCAAGTGAATATAGCCGTGTGGTACATCATAATTAGCGGCTCGCGGCGTTCTATCTACTGAGCGACTGCATTTATTCACGTTTCATAGAAAAATCTTCCATAAACTTCAATTTTCCGAAAATCTTGACCGTTTTAGGGTGATTTTGCGCGTTTTTTCAAATTTCCTCCAACACCTGGCTTGTTTCTGCACATCCCGTGGCTGGTTCACCTTTGCCCGACGTCCCCGCACGTACCTGCAACAGAAAAACACCAATTATAGCAAGAAATTGAAAAAACTGCCCGACCACTCTGAAACCGTCGACCCAAAATCCACCTAAGCCCTGACAAATTTCGATACTTCATACAAAAACCGACTTTTATTTGTTGACTTACAGTCGCATGCGATATATCAAATTAAGCGTCTCGGTGCCTACTGTGCGATAATACCTTAATAAGACACACGTTTTATATAAAAAACGTGATTTTTCGACCTTTTTCGCATTTTCTTAAAGACTTGTAAAATTTTTATAATTATTTGGCTTTAAAATACTTCTTTTATCTAAATTATTAGTTTCTGACTGCTTTTTAAGTAGTGCCTATCGCGCTGGTTGCGCCCCCTATCGCATTGTATCGTTTTCGGTAGTAGAAAGTTATTATTTAATTGTTTTACGCTAGAAAACGTACTTTTGTCTTAGGAAAAAACCAAAAAAGATTTTTCTTGACTTTTTCTTCAAGTGAATATAGCCGTGTGGCACATCATAATTAGCGGCTCGCGGCGCTCTATCTACTGAGCGACTGCATTTATTTACGTGTCATAGAAAAATCCTTCAAAAACTTCAATTTTCCGAAAATTTTGACCGTTTTAGGGTGATTTTGCGCGTTTTTTCAAATTTCCTCCAACACCTGGCTTGTTTCTGCACATCCCGTGGCTGGTTCACCTTTGCCCGACGTCCCCGCACGTACCTGCAACAGAAAAACACCAATTATAGCAAGAAATTGAAAAAACTGCCCGACCACTCTGAAACCGTCGACCCAAAATCCACCTAAGCCCTGACAAATTTCGATACTTCATACAAAAACCGACTTTTATTTGTTGACTTACAGTCGCATGCGATATATCAAATTAAGCGTCTCGGTGCCTACTGTGCGATAATACCTTAATAAGACACACGTTTTTATATAAAAAACGTGATTTTTCGACCTTTTTCGCATTTTCTTAAAGACTTGTAAAATTTTTATAATTATTTGGCTTTAAAATACTTCTTTTATCTAAATTATTAGTTTCTGACTGCTTTTTAAGTAGTGCCTATCGCGCTGGTTGCGCCCCCTATCGCATTGTATCGTTTTCGGTAGTAGAAAGTTATTATTTAATTGTTTTACGCTAGAAAACGTACTTTTGTCTTAGGAAAAAACCAAAAAAGATTTTTCTTGACTTTTTCTTCAAGTGAATATAGCCGTGTGGCACATCATAATTAGCGGCTCGCGGCGCTCTATCTACTGAGCGACTGCATTTATTTACGTGTCATAGAAAAATCCTTCAAAAACTTCAATTTTCCGAAAATTTTGACCGTTTTAGGGTGATTTTGCGCGTTTTTTCAAATTTCCTCCAACACCTGGCTTGTTTCTGCACATCCCGTGGCTGGTTCACCTTTGCCCGACGTCCCCGCACGTACCTGCAACAGAAAAACACCAATTATAGCAAGAAATTGAAAAAACTGCCCGACCACTCTGAAACCGTCGACCCAAAATCCACCTAAGCCCTGACAAATTTCGATACTTCATACAAAAACCGACTTTTATTTGTTGACTTACAGTCGCATGCGATATATCAAATTAAGCGTCTCGGTGCCTACTGTGCGATAATACCTTAATAAGACACACGTTTTATATAAAAAACGTGATTTTTCGACCTTTTTCGCATTTTCTTAAAGACTTGTAAAATTTTTATAATTATTTGGCTTTAAAATACTTCTTTTATCTAAATTATTAGTTTCTGACTGCTTTTTAAGTAGTGCCTATCGCGCTGGTTGCGCCCCCTATCGCATTGTATCGTTTTCGGTAGTAGAAAGTTATTATTTAATTGTTTTACGCTAGAAAACGTACTTTTGTCTTAGGAAAAAACCAAATAAGATTTTTCTTGACTTTTTCTTCAAGTGAATATAGCCGTGTGGTACATCATAATTAGCGGCTCGCGGCGTTCTATCTACTGAGCGACTGCATTTATTCACGTTTCATAGAAAAATCTTCCATAAACTTCAATTTTCCGAAAATCTTGACCGTTTTAGGGTGATTTTGCGCGTTTTTTCAAATTTCCTCCAACACTGGCTTGTTTCTGCACATCCCGTGGCTGGTTCACCTTTGCCCGACGTCCCCGCACGTACCTGCAACAGAAAAAACACCAATTATAGCAAGAAATTGAAAAAACTGCCCGACCACTCTGAAACCGTCGACCCAAAATCCACCTAAGCCCTGACAAATTTACATACTTCATACAAATACCGACTTTTATTTGTTGACTTACAGTCGCATGCGATATATCAAATTAAGCGTCTCGGTGCCTACTGTGCGATAATACCTTAATAAGACACACGTTTTATATAAAAAACGTGATTTTTCGACCTTTTTCGCATTTTCTTAAAGACTTGTAAAATTTTTATAATTATTTGGCTTTAAAATACTTCTTTTATCTAAATTATTAGTTTCTGACTGCTTTTTAAGTAGTGCCTATCGCGCTGGTTGCGCCCCCTATCGCATTGTATCGTTTTCGGTAGTAGAAAGTTATTATTTAATTGTTTTACGCTAGAAAACGTACTTTTGTCTTAGGAAAAAACCAAATAAGATTTTTCTTGACTTTTTCTTCAAGTGAATATAGCCGTGTGGTACATCATAATTAGCGGCTCGCGGCGTTCTATCTACTGAGCGACTGCATTTATTCACGTTTCATAGAAAAATCTTCCATAAACTTCAATTTTCCGAAAATCTTGACCGTTTTAGGGTGATTTTGCGCGTTTTTTCAAATTTCCTCCAACACCTGGCTTGTTTCTGCACATCCCGTGGCTGGTTCACCTTTGCCCGACGTCCCCGCACGTACCTGCAACAGAAAAACACCAATTATAGCAAGAAATTGAAAAAACTGCCCGACCACTCTGAAACCGTCGACCCAAAATCCACCTAAGCCCTGACAAATTTCGATACTTCATACAAAAACCGACTTTTATTTGTTGACTTACAGTCGCATGCGATATATCAAATTAAGCGTCTCGGTGCCTACTGTGCGATAATACCTTAATAAGACACACGTTTTATATAAAAAACGTGATTTTTCGACCTTTTTCGCATTTTCTTAAAGACTTGTAAAATTTTTATAATTATTTGGCTTTAAAATACTTCTTTTATCTAAATTATTAGTTTCTGACTGCTTTTTAAGTAGTGCCTATCGCGCTGGTTGCGCCCCCTATCGCATTGTATCGTTTTCGGTAGTAGAAAGTTATTATTTAATTGTTTTACGCTAGAAAACGTACTTTTGTCTTAGGAAAAAACCAAAAAAGATTTTTCTTGACTTTTTCTTCAAGTGAATATAGCCGTGTGGCACATCATAATTAGCGGCTCGCGGCGCTCTATCTACTGAGCGACTGCATTTATTTACGTGTCATAGAAAAATCCTTCAAAAACTTCAATTTTCCGAAAATTTTGACCGTTTTAGGGTGATTTTGCGCGTTTTTTCAAATTTCCTCCAACACCTGGCTTGTTTCTGCACATCCCGTGGCTGGTTCACCTTTGCCCGACGTCCCCGCACGTACCTGCAACAGAAAAACACCAATTATAGCAAGAAATTGAAAAAACTGCCCGACCACTCTGAAACCGTCGACCCAAAATCCACCTAAGCCCTGACAAATTTCGATACTTCATACAAAAACCGACTTTTATTTGTTGACTTACAGTCGCATGCGATATATCAAATTAAGCGTCTCGGTGCCTACTGTGCGATAATACCTTAATAAGACACACGTTTTTATATAAAAAACGTGATTTTTCGACCTTTTTCGCATTTTCTTAAAGACTTGTAAAATTTTTATAATTATTTGGCTTTAAAATACTTCTTTTATCTAAATTATTAGTTTCTGACTGCTTTTTAAGTAGTGCCTATCGCGCTGGTTGCGCCCCCTATCGCATTGTATCGTTTTCGGTAGTAGAAAGTTATTATTTAATTGTTTTACGCTAGAAAACGTACTTTTGTCTTAGGAAAAAACCAAAAAAGATTTTTCTTGACTTTTTCTTCAAGTGAATATAGCCGTGTGGCACATCATAATTAGCGGCTCGCGGCGCTCTATCTACTGAGCGACTGCATTTATTTACGTGTCATAGAAAAATCCTTCAAAAACTTCAATTTTCCGAAAATTTTGACCGTTTTAGGGTGATTTTGCGCGTTTTTTCAAATTTCCTCCAACACCTGGCTTGTTTCTGCACATCCCGTGGCTGGTTCACCTTTGCCCGACGTCCCCGCACGTACCTGCAACAGAAAAACACCAATTATAGCAAGAAATTGAAAAAACTGCCCGACCACTCTGAAACCGTCGACCCAAAATCCACCTAAGCCCTGACAAATTTCGATACTTCATACAAAAACCGACTTTTATTTGTTGACTTACAGTCGCATGCGATATATCAAATTAAGCGTCTCGGTGCCTACTGTGCGATAATACCTTAATAAGACACACGTTTTATATAAAAAACGTGATTTTTCGACCTTTTTCGCATTTTCTTAAAGACTTGTAAAATTTTTATAATTATTTGGCTTTAAAATACTTCTTTTATCTAAATTATTAGTTTCTGACTGCTTTTTAAGTAGTGCCTATCGCGCTGGTTGCGCCCCCTATCGCATTGTATCGTTTTCGGTAGTAGAAAGTTATTATTTAATTGTTTTACGCTAGAAAACGTACTTTTGTCTTAGGAAAAAACCAAATAAGATTTTTCTTGACTTTTTCTTCAAGTGAATATAGCCGTGTGGTACATCATAATTAGCGGCTCGCGGCGTTCTATCTACTGAGCGACTGCATTTATTCACGTTTCATAGAAAAATCTTCCATAAACTTCAATTTTCCGAAAATCTTGACCGTTTTAGGGTGATTTTGCGCGTTTTTTCAAATTTCCTCCAACACTGGCTTGTTTCTGCACATCCCGTGGCTGGTTCACCTTTGCCCGACGTCCCCGCACGTACCTGCAACAGAAAAAACACCAATTATAGCAAGAAATTGAAAAAACTGCCCGACCACTCTGAAACCGTCGACCCAAAATCCACCTAAGCCCTGACAAATTTACATACTTCATACAAATACCGACTTTTATTTGTTGACTTACAGTCGCATGCGATATATCAAATTAAGCGTCTCGGTGCCTACTGTGCGATAATACCTTAATAAGACACACGTTTTATATAAAAAACGTGATTTTTCGACCTTTTTCGCATTTTCTTAAAGACTTGTAAAATTTTTATAATTATTTGGCTTTAAAATACTTCTTTTATCTAAATTATTAGTTTCTGACTGCTTTTTAAGTAGTGCCTATCGCGCTGGTTGCGCCCCCTATCGCATTGTATCGTTTTCGGTAGTAGAAAGTTATTATTTAATTGTTTTACGCTAGAAAACGTACTTTTGTCTTAGGAAAAAACCAAATAAGATTTTTCTTGACTTTTTCTTCAAGTGAATATAGCCGTGTGGTACATCATAATTAGCGGCTCGCGGCGTTCTATCTACTGAGCGACTGCATTTATTCACGTTTCATAGAAAAATCTTCCATAAACTTCAATTTTCCGAAAATCTTGACCGTTTTAGGGTGATTTTGCGCGTTTTTTCAAATTTCCTCCAACACCTGGCTTGTTTCTGCACATCCCGTGGCTGGTTCACCTTTGCCCGACGTCCCCGCACGTACCTGCAACAGAAAAACACCAATTATAGCAAGAAATTGAAAAAACTGCCCGACCACTCTGAAACCGTCGACCCAAAATCCACCTAAGCCCTGACAAATTTCGATACTTCATACAAAAACCGACTTTTATTTGTTGACTTACAGTCGCATGCGATATATCAAATTAAGCGTCTCGGTGCCTACTGTGCGATAATACCTTAATAAGACACACGTTTTATATAAAAAACGTGATTTTTCGACCTTTTTCGCATTTTCTTAAAGACTTGTAAAATTTTTATAATTATTTGGCTTTAAAATACTTCTTTTATCTAAATTATTAGTTTCTGACTGCTTTTTAAGTAGTGCCTATCGCGCTGGTTGCGCCCCCTATCGCATTGTATCGTTTTCGGTAGTAGAAAGTTATTATTTAATTGTTTTACGCTAGAAAACGTACTTTTGTCTTAGGAAAAAACCAAATAAGATTTTTCTTGACTTTTTCTTCAAGTGAATATAGCCGTGTGGTACATCATAATTAGCGGCTCGCGGCGTTCTATCTACTGAGCGACTGCATTTATTCACGTTTCATAGAAAAATCTTCCATAAACTTCAATTTTCCGAAAATCTTGACCGTTTTAGGGTGATTTTGCGCGTTTTTTCAAATTTCCTCCAACACCTGGCTTGTTTCTGCACATCCCGTGGCTGGTTCACCTTTGCCCGACGTCCCCGCACGTACCTGCAACAGAAAAACACCAATTATAGCAAGAAATTGAAAAAACTGCCCGACCACTCTGAAACCGTCGACCCAAAATCCACCTAAGCCCTGACAAATTTCGATACTTCATACAAAAACCGACTTTTATTTGTTGACTTACAGTCGCATGCGATATATCAAATTAAGCGTCTCGGTGCCTACTGTGCGATAATACCTTAATAAGACACACGTTTTATATAAAAAACGTGATTTTTCGACCTTTTTCGCATTTTCTTAAAGACTTGTAAAATTTTTATAATTATTTGGCTTTAAAATACTTCTTTTATCTAAATTATTAGTTTCTGACTGCTTTTTAAGTAGTGCCTATCGCGCTGGTTGCGCCCCCTATCGCATTGTATCGTTTTCGGTAGTAGAAAGTTATTATTTAATTGTTTTACGCTAGAAAACGTACTTTTGTCTTAGGAAAAAACCAAATAAGATTTTTCTTGACTTTTTCTTCAAGTGAATATAGCCGTGTGGTACATCATAATTAGCGGCTCGCGGCGTTCTATCTACTGAGCGACTGCATTTATTCACGTTTCATAGAAAAATCTTCCATAAACTTCAATTTTCCGAAAATCTTGACCGTTTTAGGGTGATTTTGCGCGTTTTTTCAAATTTCCTCCAACACTGGCTTGTTTCTGCACATCCCGTGGCTGGTTCACCTTTGCCCGACGTCCCCGCACGTACCTGCAACAGAAAAAACACCAATTATAGCAAGAAATTGAAAAAACTGCCCGACCACTCTGAAACCGTCGACCCAAAATCCACCTAAGCCCTGACAAATTTACATACTTCATACAAATACCGACTTTTATTTGTTGACTTACAGTCGCATGCGATATATCAAATTAAGCGTCTCGGTGCCTACTGTGCGATAATACCTTAATAAGACACACGTTTTATATAAAAAACGTGATTTTTCGACCTTTTTCGCATTTTCTTAAAGACTTGTAAAATTTTTATAATTATTTGGCTTTAAAATACTTCTTTTATCTAAATTATTAGTTTCTGACTGCTTTTTAAGTAGTGCCTATCGCGCTGGTTGCGCCCCCTATCGCATTGTATCGTTTTCGGTAGTAGAAAGTTATTATTTAATTGTTTTACGCTAGAAAACGTACTTTTGTCTTAGGAAAAAACCAAATAAGATTTTTCTTGACTTTTTCTTCAAGTGAATATAGCCGTGTGGTACATCATAATTAGCGGCTCGCGGCGTTCTATCTACTGAGCGACTGCATTTATTCACGTTTCATAGAAAAATCTTCCATAAACTTCAATTTTCCGAAAATCTTGACCGTTTTAGGGTGATTTTGCGCGTTTTTTCAAATTTCCTCCAACACCTGGCTTGTTTCTGCACATCCCGTGGCTGGTTCACCTTTGCCCGACGTCCCCGCACGTACCTGCAACAGAAAAACACCAATTATAGCAAGAAATTGAAAAAACTGCCCGACCACTCTGAAACCGTCGACCCAAAATCCACCTAAGCCCTGACAAATTTCGATACTTCATACAAAAACCGACTTTTATTTGTTGACTTACAGTCGCATGCGATATATCAAATTAAGCGTCTCGGTGCCTACTGTGCGATAATACCTTAATAAGACACACGTTTTATATAAAAAACGTGATTTTTCGACCTTTTTCGCATTTTCTTAAAGACTTGTAAAATTTTTATAATTATTTGGCTTTAAAATACTTCTTTTATCTAAATTATTAGTTTCTGACTGCTTTTTAAGTAGTGCCTATCGCGCTGGTTGCGCCCCCTATCGCATTGTATCGTTTTCGGTAGTAGAAAGTTATTATTTAATTGTTTTACGCTAGAAAACGTACTTTTGTCTTAGGAAAAAACCAAATAAGATTTTTCTTGACTTTTTCTTCAAGTGAATATAGCCGTGTGGTACATCATAATTAGCGGCTCGCGGCGTTCTATCTACTGAGCGACTGCATTTATTCACGTTTCATAGAAAAATCTTCCATAAACTTCAATTTTCCGAAAATCTTGACCGTTTTAGGGTGATTTTGCGCGTTTTTTCAAATTTCCTCCAACACTGGCTTGTTTCTGCACATCCCGTGGCTGGTTCACCTTTGCCCGACGTCCCCGCACGTACCTGCAACAGAAAAAACACCAATTATAGCAAGAAATTGAAAAAACTGCCCGACCACTCTGAAACCGTCGACCCAAAATCCACCTAAGCCCTGACAAATTTACATACTTCATACAAATACCGACTTTTATTTGTTGACTTACAGTCGCATGCGATATATCAAATTAAGCGTCTCGGTGCCTACTGTGCGATAATACCTTAATAAGACACACGTTTTATATAAAAAACGTGATTTTTCGACCTTTTTCGCATTTTCTTAAAGACTTGTAAAATTTTTATAATTATTTGGCTTTAAAATACTTCTTTTATCTAAATTATTAGTTTCTGACTGCTTTTTAAGTAGTGCCTATCGCGCTGGTTGCGCCCCCTATCGCATTGTATCGTTTTCGGTAGTAGAAAGTTATTATTTAATTGTTTTACGCTAGAAAACGTACTTTTGTCTTAGGAAAAAACCAAATAAGATTTTTCTTGACTTTTTCTTCAAGTGAATATAGCCGTGTGGTACATCATAATTAGCGGCTCGCGGCGTTCTATCTACTGAGCGACTGCATTTATTCACGTTTCATAGAAAAATCTTCCATAAACTTCAATTTTCCGAAAATCTTGACCGTTTTAGGGTGATTTTGCGCGTTTTTTCAAATTTCCTCCAACACCTGGCTTGTTTCTGCACATCCCGTGGCTGGTTCACCTTTGCCCGACGTCCCCGCACGTACCTGCAACAGAAAAACACCAATTATAGCAAGAAATTGAAAAAACTGCCCGACCACTCTGAAACCGTCGACCCAAAATCCACCTAAGCCCTGACAAATTTCGATACTTCATACAAAAACCGACTTTTATTTGTTGACTTACAGTCGCATGCGATATATCAAATTAAGCGTCTCGGTGCCTACTGTGCGATAATACCTTAATAAGACACACGTTTTATATAAAAAACGTGATTTTTCGACCTTTTTCGCATTTTCTTAAAGACTTGTAAAATTTTTATAATTATTTGGCTTTAAAATACTTCTTTTATCTAAATTATTAGTTTCTGACTGCTTTTTAAGTAGTGCCTATCGCGCTGGTTGCGCCCCCTATCGCATTGTATCGTTTTCGGTAGTAGAAAGTTATTATTTAATTGTTTTACGCTAGAAAACGTACTTTTGTCTTAGGAAAAAACCAAATAAGATTTTTCTTGACTTTTTCTTCAAGTGAATATAGCCGTGTGGTACATCATAATTAGCGGCTCGCGGCGTTCTATCTACTGAGCGACTGCATTTATTCACGTTTCATAGAAAAATCTTCCATAAACTTCAATTTTCCGAAAATCTTGACCGTTTTAGGGTGATTTTGCGCGTTTTTTCAAATTTCCTCCAACACTGGCTTGTTTCTGCACATCCCGTGGCTGGTTCACCTTTGCCCGACGTCCCCGCACGTACCTGCAACAGAAAAAACACCAATTATAGCAAGAAATTGAAAAAACTGCCCGACCACTCTGAAACCGTCGACCCAAAATCCACCTAAGCCCTGACAAATTTACATACTTCATACAAATACCGACTTTTATTTGTTGACTTACAGTCGCATGCGATATATCAAATTAAGCGTCTCGGTGCCTACTGTGCGATAATACCTTAATAAGACACACGTTTTATATAAAAAACGTGATTTTTCGACCTTTTTCGCATTTTCTTAAAGACTTGTAAAATTTTTATAATTATTTGGCTTTAAAATACTTCTTTTATCTAAATTATTAGTTTCTGACTGCTTTTTAAGTAGTGCCTATCGCGCTGGTTGCGCCCCCTATCGCATTGTATCGTTTTCGGTAGTAGAAAGTTATTATTTAATTGTTTTACGCTAGAAAACGTACTTTTGTCTTAGGAAAAAACCAAATAAGATTTTTCTTGACTTTTTCTTCAAGTGAATATAGCCGTGTGGTACATCATAATTAGCGGCTCGCGGCGTTCTATCTACTGAGCGACTGCATTTATTCACGTTTCATAGAAAAATCTTCCATAAACTTCAATTTTCCGAAAATCTTGACCGTTTTAGGGTGATTTTGCGCGTTTTTTCAAATTTCCTCCAACACTGGCTTGTTTCTGCACATCCCGTGGCTGGTTCACCTTTGCCCGACGTCCCCGCACGTACCTGCAACAGAAAAAACACCAATTATAGCAAGAAATTGAAAAAACTGCCCGACCACTCTGAAACCGTCGACCCAAAATCCACCTAAGCCCTGACAAATTTACATACTTCATACAAATACCGACTTTTATTTGTTGACTTACAGTCGCATGCGATATATCAAATTAAGCGTCTCGGTGCCTACTGTGCGATAATACCTTAATAAGACACACGTTTTATATAAAAAACGTGATTTTTCGACCTTTTTCGCATTTTCTTAAAGACTTGTAAAATTTTTATAATTATTTGGCTTTAAAATACTTCTTTTATCTAAATTATTAGTTTCTGACTGCTTTTTAAGTAGTGCCTATCGCGCTGGTTGCGCCCCCTATCGCATTGTATCGTTTTCGGTAGTAGAAAGTTATTATTTAATTGTTTTACGCTAGAAAACGTACTTTTGTCTTAGGAAAAAACCAAATAAGATTTTTCTTGACTTTTTCTTCAAGTGAATATAGCCGTGTGGTACATCATAATTAGCGGCTCGCGGCGTTCTATCTACTGAGCGACTGCATTTATTCACGTTTCATAGAAAAATCTTCCATAAACTTCAATTTTCCGAAAATCTTGACCGTTTTAGGGTGATTTTGCGCGTTTTTTCAAATTTCCTCCAACACCTGGCTTGTTTCTGCACATCCCGTGGCTGGTTCACCTTTGCCCGACGTCCCCGCACGTACCTGCAACAGAAAAACACCAATTATAGCAAGAAATTGAAAAAACTGCCCGACCACTCTGAAACCGTCGACCCAAAATCCACCTAAGCCCTGACAAATTTACATACTTCATACAAATACCGACTTTTATTTGTTGACTTACAGTCGCATGCGATATATCAAATTAAGCGTCTCGGTGCCTACTGTGCGATAATACCTTAATAAGACACACGTTTTATATAAAAAACGTGATTTTTCGACCTTTTTCGCATTTTCTTAAAGACTTGTAAAATTTTTATAATTATTTGGCTTTAAAATACTTCTTTTATCTAAATTATTAGTTTCTGACTGCTTTTTAAGTAGTGCCTATCGCGCTGGTTGCGCCCCCTATCGCATTGTATCGTTTTCGGTAGTAGAAAGTTATTATTTAATTGTTTTACGCTAGAAAACGTACTTTTGTCTTAGGAAAAAACCAAATAAGATTTTTCTTGACTTTTTCTTCAAGTGAATATAGCCGTGTGGTACATCATAATTAGCGGCTCGCGGCGTTCTATCTACTGAGCGACTGCATTTATTCACGTTTCATAGAAAAATCTTCCATAAACTTCAATTTTCCGAAAATCTTGACCGTTTTAGGGTGATTTTGCGCGTTTTTTCAAATTTCCTCCAACACTGGCTTGTTTCTGCACATCCCGTGGCTGGTTCACCTTTGCCCGACGTCCCCGCACGTACCTGCAACAGAAAAAACACCAATTATAGCAAGAAATTGAAAAAACTGCCCGACCACTCTGAAACCGTCGACCCAAAATCCACCTAAGCCCTGACAAATTTACATACTTCATACAAATACCGACTTTTATTTGTTGACTTACAGTCGCATGCGATATATCAAATTAAGCGTCTCGGTGCCTACTGTGCGATAATACCTTAATAAGACACACGTTTTATATAAAAAACGTGATTTTTCGACCTTTTTCGCATTTTCTTAAAGACTTGTAAAATTTTTATAATTATTTGGCTTTAAAATACTTCTTTTATCTAAATTATTAGTTTCTGACTGCTTTTTAAGTAGTGCCTATCGCGCTGGTTGCGCCCCCTATCGCATTGTATCGTTTTCGGTAGTAGAAAGTTATTATTTAATTGTTTTACGCTAGAAAACGTACTTTTGTCTTAGGAAAAAACCAAATAAGATTTTTCTTGACTTTTTCTTCAAGTGAATATAGCCGTGTGGTACATCATAATTAGCGGCTCGCGGCGTTCTATCTACTGAGCGACTGCATTTATTCACGTTTCATAGAAAAATCTTCCATAAACTTCAATTTTCCGAAAATCTTGACCGTTTTAGGGTGATTTTGCGCGTTTTTTCAAATTTCCTCCAACACTGGCTTGTTTCTGCACATCCCGTGGCTGGTTCACCTTTGCCCGACGTCCCCGCACGTACCTGCAACAGAAAAAACACCAATTATAGCAAGAAATTGAAAAAACTGCCCGACCACTCTGAAACCGTCGACCCAAAATCCACCTAAGCCCTGACAAATTTACATACTTCATACAAATACCGACTTTTATTTGTTGACTTACAGTCGCATGCGATATATCAAATTAAGCGTCTCGGTGCCTACTGTGCGATAATACCTTAATAAGACACACGTTTTATATAAAAAACGTGATTTTTCGACCTTTTTCGCATTTTCTTAAAGACTTGTAAAATTTTTATAATTATTTGGCTTTAAAATACTTCTTTTATCTAAATTATTAGTTTCTGACTGCTTTTTAAGTAGTGCCTATCGCGCTGGTTGCGCCCCCTATCGCATTGTATCGTTTTCGGTAGTAGAAAGTTATTATTTAATTGTTTTACGCTAGAAAACGTACTTTTGTCTTAGGAAAAAACCAAATAAGATTTTTCTTGACTTTTTCTTCAAGTGAATATAGCCGTGTGGTACATCATAATTAGCGGCTCGCGGCGTTCTATCTACTGAGCGACTGCATTTATTCACGTTTCATAGAAAAATCTTCCATAAACTTCAATTTTCCGAAAATCTTGACCGTTTTAGGGTGATTTTGCGCGTTTTTTCAAATTTCCTCCAACACTGGCTTGTTTCTGCACATCCCGTGGCTGGTTCACCTTTGCCCGACGTCCCCGCACGTACCTGCAACAGAAAAAACACCAATTATAGCAAGAAATTGAAAAAACTGCCCGACCACTCTGAAACCGTCGACCCAAAATCCACCTAAGCCCTGACAAATTTACATACTTCATACAAATACCGACTTTTATTTGTTGACTTACAGTCGCATGCGATATATCAAATTAAGCGTCTCGGTGCCTACTGTGCGATAATACCTTAATAAGACACACGTTTTATATAAAAAACGTGATTTTTCGACCTTTTTCGCATTTTCTTAAAGACTTGTAAAATTTTTATAATTATTTGGCTTTAAAATACTTCTTTTATCTAAATTATTAGTTTCTGACTGCTTTTTAAGTAGTGCCTATCGCGCTGGTTGCGCCCCCTATCGCATTGTATCGTTTTCGGTAGTAGAAAGTTATTATTTAATTGTTTTACGCTAGAAAACGTACTTTTGTCTTAGGAAAAAACCAAATAAGATTTTTCTTGACTTTTTCTTCAAGTGAATATAGCCGTGTGGTACATCATAATTAGCGGCTCGCGGCGTTCTATCTACTGAGCGACTGCATTTATTCACGTTTCATAGAAAAATCTTCCATAAACTTCAATTTTCCGAAAATCTTGACCGTTTTAGGGTGATTTTGCGCGTTTTTTCAAATTTCCTCCAACACTGGCTTGTTTCTGCACATCCCGTGGCTGGTTCACCTTTGCCCGACGTCCCCGCACGTACCTGCAACAGAAAAAACACCAATTATAGCAAGAAATTGAAAAAACTGCCCGACCACTCTGAAACCGTCGACCCAAAATCCACCTAAGCCCTGACAAATTTACATACTTCATACAAATACCGACTTTTATTTGTTGACTTACAGTCGCATGCGATATATCAAATTAAGCGTCTCGGTGCCTACTGTGCGATAATACCTTAATAAGACACACGTTTTATATAAAAAACGTGATTTTTCGACCTTTTTCGCATTTTCTTAAAGACTTGTAAAATTTTTATAATTATTTGGCTTTAAAATACTTCTTTTATCTAAATTATTAGTTTCTGACTGCTTTTTAAGTAGTGCCTATCGCGCTGGTTGCGCCCCCTATCGCATTGTATCGTTTTCGGTAGTAGAAAGTTATTATTTAATTGTTTTACGCTAGAAAACGTACTTTTGTCTTAGGAAAAAACCAAATAAGATTTTTCTTGACTTTTTCTTCAAGTGAATATAGCCGTGTGGTACATCATAATTAGCGGCTCGCGGCGTTCTATCTACTGAGCGACTGCATTTATTCACGTTTCATAGAAAAATCTTCCATAAACTTCAATTTTCCGAAAATCTTGACCGTTTTAGGGTGATTTTGCGCGTTTTTTCAAATTTCCTCCAACACCTGGCTTGTTTCTGCACATCCCGTGGCTGGTTCACCTTTGCCCGACGTCCCCGCACGTACCTGCAACAGAAAAACACCAATTATAGCAAGAAATTGAAAAAACTGCCCGACCACTCTGAAACCGTCGACCCAAAATCCACCTAAGCCCTGACAAATTTACATACTTCATACAAATACCGACTTTTATTTGTTGACTTACAGTCGCATGCGATATATCAAATTAAGCGTCTCGGTGCCTACTGTGCGATAATACCTTAATAAGACACACGTTTTATATAAAAAACGTGATTTTTCGACCTTTTTCGCATTTTCTTAAAGACTTGTAAAATTTTTATAATTATTTGGCTTTAAAATACTTCTTTTATCTAAATTATTAGTTTCTGACTGCTTTTTAAGTAGTGCCTATCGCGCTGGTTGCGCCCCCTATCGCATTGTATCGTTTTCGGTAGTAGAAAGTTATTATTTAATTGTTTTACGCTAGAAAACGTACTTTTGTCTTAGGAAAAAACCAAATAAGATTTTTCTTGACTTTTTCTTCAAGTGAATATAGCCGTGTGGTACATCATAATTAGCGGCTCGCGGCGTTCTATCTACTGAGCGACTGCATTTATTCACGTTTCATAGAAAAATCTTCCATAAACTTCAATTTTCCGAAAATCTTGACCGTTTTAGGGTGATTTTGCGCGTTTTTTCAAATTTCCTCCAACACCTGGCTTGTTTCTGCACATCCCGTGGCTGGTTCACCTTTGCCCGACGTCCCCGCACGTACCTGCAACAGAAAAACACCAATTATAGCAAGAAATTGAAAAAACTGCCCGACCACTCTGAAACCGTCGACCCAAAATCCACCTAAGCCCTGACAAATTTACATACTTCATACAAATACCGACTTTTATTTGTTGACTTACAGTCGCATGCGATATATCAAATTAAGCGTCTCGGTGCCTACTGTGCGATAATACCTTAATAAGACACACGTTTTATATAAAAAACGTGATTTTTCGACCTTTTTCGCATTTTCTTAAAGACTTGTAAAATTTTTATAATTATTTGGCTTTAAAATACTTCTTTTATCTAAATTATTAGTTTCTGACTGCTTTTTAAGTAGTGCCTATCGCGCTGGTTGCGCCCCCTATCGCATTGTATCGTTTTCGGTAGTAGAAAGTTATTATTTAATTGTTTTACGCTAGAAAACGTACTTTTGTCTTAGGAAAAAACCAAATAAGATTTTTCTTGACTTTTTCTTCAAGTGAATATAGCCGTGTGGTACATCATAATTAGCGGCTCGCGGCGTTCTATCTACTGAGCGACTGCATTTATTCACGTTTCATAGAAAAATCTTCCATAAACTTCAATTTTCCGAAAATCTTGACCGTTTTAGGGTGATTTTGCGCGTTTTTTCAAATTTCCTCCAACACCTGGCTTGTTTCTGCACATCCCGTGGCTGGTTCACCTTTGCCCGACGTCCCCGCACGTACCTGCAACAGAAAAACACCAATTATAGCAAGAAATTGAAAAAATTCTGGAAATGCAGACTCCAACACGAAGACCTTAACCACCCCAAAGAAACCCTCGACAATGGAACCCCCAAAGCTAGCAAAACCAAAAAAGGTCCTTCCACCGGAGAGCCGAGCAGAAGCTCGAAGACTATCCGTGGAGACGACGGAGAGCCCACCCATGCAACAAAAGTCCAAGTACATTGACCGGTTGGCAGAAGCTAGAGCTTGTGTCACCAAAGCCAAATTACATCTCGGCAACTCTAGAAACATCAAAACAGAGATCAAGACAGAGGTGACACTCGCCATAGAAAGGCTATACCAACTGGTCAAGGAAGCGGAAAACATTAAAGGACAGGGAAATAAGCGGAAAATCGTACCAGTGGAAGAAAAAGCACCCGGAAATGAGAAAGAACTAGAGAAGGAAAAGAGAAAAGAGGAAACAGCACTTTTAAAGAAAATGGACGAACACGCGAAGCTTATACAAGAAAACAATGAAAGAATGGAAAAACTAAAGGAAAGCCTAGAAAAGCAAGAAATCATACAGCAGAAACTATCGTACGCGAGTGTGGCAGCGGCGCCCGCCAGTAGACTGGCTAGTAGGCCAGAACAGACCGCGCTACACTCCGTCGTGGTGACTGCTGTTGATGAAACAGAAACTGGGGAGGAGGTCCTAGACAGGATCAGAAAGGTGGTAAACGCTAAAGTGAGTGGAATAGCAATTGAAAGGATTAGGAAAGCGAAAGACCAAAAGGTAATAGTGGGGTGCAGGACCGCTGAAGAAAGGGAGAAGGTCAAAGAAAAGTTGAAGGGAGATACAGAACTTAAAGTAGAAGAGATGAAAAACAAAGACCCTTTGGTGATCCTGAGGGACGTCTTCAAATATAACACCGATGAAGACGTCCTCGATGCCCTAAGGAACCAAAACCAGGGTGTTCTCGGAGAACTGAAGGGTCAAAACATTGAAATCGCTTTTAAAAAGCGCACGCGGAACCCCCACACCCAACACATAGTCATGAGGGTGTCCCCCAGAATTTGGCAGCAACTGGTCGATGCAGGAACGGTCCTTATTGACCTCCAGCGGGTGAGGGTGGCGGACCAATCGCCACTTGTCCAATGCTCACTCTGCTTGGGGTATGGACATGGAAGGCGTTTCTGCACCGAAACCACCGAGAAATGCTGCCACTGTGGGGGACCCCACATGAGATCCGAATGCGCAGATTGGCTCGCCGGTGCAGCCCCTTCGTGCAGCAACTGCACGCGCGCAAGGATCGACAGGACTGACCACAACGCTTTCAGTCAGGACTGCTCGATCCGAAGGAAGTGGGATGCACTGGCTCGGGCAACCATAGCGTACTGCTAAGATGATCTTAGCAGTACGCTATGATAATTCCCCAGTGAGCAAACGCAAAGTGGTTACCCTGCGGGTACACAGAGGATATTTACTTTATCAGCACATTGGAACCGGCTTCATAAGAAACAGGCCCAATTGCACGCAACAAAAAATGGAAACAAAAGAGAAATAGAACAAAAACAGAATTTAGAAAATATTTTAATTTTATAAAAAATTAACCCGCAGGGAAACCAGTCAAACCAACAATGAACAGAAGTAGGAAAAAACAATATGATAAACAAGATATGTTGAATATATATTTAAGCATATATACAATCAACATAGATGTAATTGGCCCAGATAAAATCTATGAATAACAATACAATGCAACAATGCAAACAAATCAAGAAAACATTACATAGAACACAGACAAATAAACTAAGCAAACAAACAAGTAAATAAATAAATAAAAATATTCTTAAACCTAACCCATAACCATAAAATATATAGTAGAAATTAAAAATAGCAAAAACAGTCTCTGATTATGTCAGAGGAACGAAAAAAAAAAAAAAAAAAAAAAAAAAAAAACCTAACCTAACCTAACCTAACCTAACCTAACCTAACCTAACCTAACCTAACCTAACCTAACCTAACCTAACCTAACCTAACCTAACCTAACCTAACCTAACCTAACCTAACCTAACCTAACCTAACCTAACCTAACCTAACCATACAAATACCGACTTTTATTTGTTGACTTACAGTCGCATGCGATATATCAAATTAAGCGTCTCGGTGCCTATTGTGCGATAATACCTTAATAAGACACACGTTTTATATAAAAAACGTGATTTTTCGACCTTTTTCGCATTTTCTTAAAGACTTGTAAAATTTTTATAATTATTTGGCTTTAAAACACTTCTTTTTCCAAATTATTAGTTTCTGACTGCTGTTTAAGTAGTGTTTTACCGCGCTGGTTGCGCCCCCTATCGCATTGTATCGTTTTCGGTAGTAGAAAGTTATTATTTAATTGTTTTACGCTAGAAAACGTACTTTTGTCTTAGGAAAAAACCAAAAAAGATTTTTCTTGACTTTTTCTTCAAGTGAATATAGCCGTGTGGTACATCATAATTAGCGGCTCGCGGCGCTCTATCTACTGAGCGACTGCATTTATTGACGTGTCATAGAAAAATCCTTCAAAAACTTCAATTTTCCGAAAATTTTGACCGTTTTAGGGTGATTTTGCGCGTTTTTTCAAATTTCCTCCAACACCTGGCTTGTTTCTGCACATCCCGTGGCTGGTTCACCTTTGCCCGACGTCCCCGCACGTACCTGCAACAGAAAAAACACCAATTATAGCAAGAAATTGAAAAAACTGCCCGACCACTCTGAATTCGTCGACCTAAAATCCACCTTAGCCCCGACAAATTCCCATACTTCATACAAATACCGACTTTTATTTGTTGACTTACAGTCGCATGCGATATATCAAATTAAGCGTCTCGGTGCCTATTGTGCGATAATACCTTAATAAGACACACGTTTTATATAGAAAACGTGATTTTTCGACCTTTTTCGCATTTTCTTAAAGACTTGTAAAATTTTTATAATTATTTGGCTTTAAAACACTTCTTTTTCCAAATTATTAGTTTCTGACTGCTGTTTAAGTAGTGTTTTACCGCGCTGGTTGCGCCCCCTATCGCATTGTATCGTTTTCGGTAGTAGAAAATTATTATTTAATTGTTTTACGCTAGAAAACGTACTTTTGTCTTAGGAAAAAACCAAAAAAGATTTTTCTTGACTTTTTCTTCAAGTGAATATAGCCGTGTGGTACATCATAATTAGCGGCTCGCGGCGCTCTATCTACTGAGCGACTGCATTTATTGACGTGTCATAGAAAAATCCTTCAAAAACTTCAATTTTCCGAAAATTTTGACCGTTTTAGGGTGATTTTGCGCGTTTTTTCAAATTTCCTCCAACACCTGGCTTGTTTCTGCACATCCCGTGGCTGGTTCACCTTTGCCCGACGTCCCCGCACGTACCTGCAACAGAAAAAACACCAATTATAGCAAGAAATTGAAAAAACTGCCCGACCACTCTGAATTCGTCGACCTAAAATCCACCTTAGCCCCGACAAATTCCCATACTTCATACAAATACCGACTTTTATTTGTTGACTTACAGTCGCATGCGATATATCAAATTAAGCGTCTCGGTGCCTATTGTGCGATAATACCTTAATAAGACACACGTTTTATATAGAAAACGTGATTTTTCGACCTTTTTCGCATTTTCTTAAAGACTTGTAAAATTTTTATAATTATTTGGCTTTAAAACACTTCTTTTTCCAAATTATTAGTTTCTGACTGCTGTTTAAGTAGTGTTTTACCGCGCTGGTTGCGCCCCCTATCGCATTGTATCGTTTTCGGTAGTAGAAAATTATTATTTAATTGTTTTACGCTAGAAAACGTACTTTTGTCTTAGGAAAAAACCAAAAAAGATTTTTCTTGACTTTTTCTTCAAGTGAATATAGCCGTGTGGTACATCATAATTAGCGGCTCGCGGCGCTCTATCTACTGAGCGACTGCATTTATTGACGTGTCATAGAAAAATCCTTCAAAAACTTCAATTTTCCGAAAATTTTGACCGTTTTAGGGTGATTTTGCGCGTTTTTTCAAATTTCCTCCAACACCTGGCTTGTTTCTGCACATCCCGTGGCTGGTTCACCTTTGCCCGACGTCCCCGCACGTACCTGCAACAGAAAAAACACCAATTATAGCAAGAAATTGAAAAAACTGCCCGACCACTCTGAATTCGTCGACCTAAAATCCACCTTAGCCCCGACAAATTCCCATACTTCATACAAATACCGACTTTTATTTGTTGACTTACAGTCGCATGCGATATATCAAATTAAGCGTCTCGGTGCCTATTGTGCGATAATACCTTAATAAGACACACGTTTTATATAGAAAACGTGATTTTTCGACCTTTTTCGCATTTTCTTAAAGACTTGTAAAATTTTTATAATTATTTGGCTTTAAAACACTTCTTTTTCCAAATTATTAGTTTCTGACTGCTGTTTAAGTAGTGTTTTACCGCGCTGGTTGCGCCCCCTATCGCATTGTATCGTTTTCGGTAGTAGAAAATTATTATTTAATTGTTTTACGCTAGAAAACGTACTTTTGTCTTAGGAAAAAACCAAAAAAGATTTTTCTTGACTTTTTCTTCAAGTGAATATAGCCGTGTGATACATCATAATTAGCGGCTCGCGGCGCTCTATCTACTGAGCGACTGCATTTATTTACGTGTCATAGAAAAATCCTTCAAAAACTTCAATTTTCCGAAAATTTTGACCGTTTTAGGGTGATTTTGCGCGTTTTTTCAAATTTCCTCCAACACCTGGCTTGTTTCTGCACATCCCGTGGCTGGTTCACCTTTGCCCGACGTCCCCGCACGTACCTGCAACAGAAAAAACACCAATTATAGCAAGAAATTGAAAAAACTGCCCGACCACTCTGAATTCGTCGACCTAAAATCCACCTTAGCCCCGACAAATTCCCATACTTCATACAAATACCGACTTTTATTTGTTGACTTACAGTCGCATGCGATATATCAAATTAAGCGTCTCGGTGCCTATTGTGCGATAATACCTTAATAAGACACACGTTTTATATAGAAAACGTGATTTTTCGACCTTTTTCGCATTTTCTTAAAGACTTGTAAAATTTTTATAATTATTTGGCTTTAAAACACTTCTTTTTCCAAATTATTAGTTTCTGACTGCTGTTTAAGTAGTGTTTTACCGCGCTGGTTGCGCCCCCTATCGCATTGTATCGTTTTCGGTAGTAGAAAATTATTATTTAATTGTTTTACGCTAGAAAACGTACTTTTGTCTTAGGAAAAAACCAAATAAGATTTTTCTTGACTTTTTCTTCAAGTGAATATAGCCGTGTGGTACATCATAATTAGCGGCTCGCGGCGTTCTATCTACTGAGCGACTGCATTTATTCACGTTTCATAGAAAAATCTTCCATAAACTTCAATTTTCCGAAAATCTTGACCGTTTTAGGGTGATTTTGCGCGTTTTTTCAAATTTCCTCCAACACTGGCTTGTTTCTGCACATCCCGTGGCTGGTTCACCTTTGCCCGACGTCCCCGCACGTACCTGCAACAGAAAAAACACCAATTATAGCAAGAAATTGAAAAAACTGCCCGACCACTCTGAAACCGTCGACCCAAAATCCACCTAAGCCCTGACAAATTTACATACTTCATACAAATACCGACTTTTATTTGTTGACTTACAGTCGCATGCGATATATCAAATTAAGCGTCTCGGTGCCTACTGTGCGATAATACCTTAATAAGACACACGTTTTATATAAAAAACGTGATTTTTCGACCTTTTTCGCATTTTCTTAAAGACTTGTAAAATTTTTATAATTATTTGGCTTTAAAATACTTCTTTTATCTAAATTATTAGTTTCTGACTGCTTTTTAAGTAGTGCCTATCGCGCTGGTTGCGCCCCCTATCGCATTGTATCGTTTTCGGTAGTAGAAAGTTATTATTTAATTGTTTTACGCTAGAAAACGTACTTTTGTCTTAGGAAAAAACCAAATAAGATTTTTCTTGACTTTTTCTTCAAGTGAATATAGCCGTGTGGTACATCATAATTAGCGGCTCGCGGCGTTCTATCTACTGAGCGACTGCATTTATTCACGTTTCATAGAAAAATCTTCCATAAACTTCAATTTTCCGAAAATCTTGACCGTTTTAGGGTGATTTTGCGCGTTTTTTCAAATTTCCTCCAACACTGGCTTGTTTCTGCACATCCCGTGGCTGGTTCACCTTTGCCCGACGTCCCCGCACGTACCTGCAACAGAAAAAACACCAATTATAGCAAGAAATTGAAAAAACTGCCCGACCACTCTGAAACCGTCGACCCAAAATCCACCTAAGCCCTGACAAATTTACATACTTCATACAAATACCGACTTTTATTTGTTGACTTACAGTCGCATGCGATATATCAAATTAAGCGTCTCGGTGCCTACTGTGCGATAATACCTTAATAAGACACACGTTTTATATAAAAAACGTGATTTTTCGACCTTTTTCGCATTTTCTTAAAGACTTGTAAAATTTTTATAATTATTTGGCTTTAAAATACTTCTTTTATCTAAATTATTAGTTTCTGACTGCTTTTTAAGTAGTGCCTATCGCGCTGGTTGCGCCCCCTATCGCATTGTATCGTTTTCGGTAGTAGAAAGTTATTATTTAATTGTTTTACGCTAGAAAACGTACTTTTGTCTTAGGAAAAAACCAAATAAGATTTTTCTTGACTTTTTCTTCAAGTGAATATAGCCGTGTGGTACATCATAATTAGCGGCTCGCGGCGTTCTATCTACTGAGCGACTGCATTTATTCACGTTTCATAGAAAAATCTTCCATAAACTTCAATTTTCCGAAAATCTTGACCGTTTTAGGGTGATTTTGCGCGTTTTTTCAAATTTCCTCCAACACCTGGCTTGTTTCTGCACATCCCGTGGCTGGTTCACCTTTGCCCGACGTCCCCGCACGTACCTGCAACAGAAAAACACCAATTATAGCAAGAAATTGAAAAAACTGCCCGACCACTCTGAAACCGTCGACCCAAAATCCACCTAAGCCCTGACAAATTTACATACTTCATACAAATACCGACTTTTATTTGTTGACTTACAGTCGCATGCGATATATCAAATTAAGCGTCTCGGTGCCTACTGTGCGATAATACCTTAATAAGACACACGTTTTATATAAAAAACGTGATTTTTCGACCTTTTTCGCATTTTCTTAAAGACTTGTAAAATTTTTATAATTATTTGGCTTTAAAATACTTCTTTTATCTAAATTATTAGTTTCTGACTGCTTTTTAAGTAGTGCCTATCGCGCTGGTTGCGCCCCCTATCGCATTGTATCGTTTTCGGTAGTAGAAAGTTATTATTTAATTGTTTTACGCTAGAAAACGTACTTTTGTCTTAGGAAAAAACCAAATAAGATTTTTCTTGACTTTTTCTTCAAGTGAATATAGCCGTGTGGTACATCATAATTAGCGGCTCGCGGCGTTCTATCTACTGAGCGACTGCATTTATTCACGTTTCATAGAAAAATCTTCCATAAACTTCAATTTTCCGAAAATCTTGACCGTTTTAGGGTGATTTTGCGCGTTTTTTCAAATTTCCTCCAACACTGGCTTGTTTCTGCACATCCCGTGGCTGGTTCACCTTTGCCCGACGTCCCCGCACGTACCTGCAACAGAAAAAACACCAATTATAGCAAGAAATTGAAAAAACTGCCCGACCACTCTGAAACCGTCGACCCAAAATCCACCTAAGCCCTGACAAATTTACATACTTCATACAAATACCGACTTTTATTTGTTGACTTACAGTCGCATGCGATATATCAAATTAAGCGTCTCGGTGCCTACTGTGCGATAATACCTTAATAAGACACACGTTTTATATAAAAAACGTGATTTTTCGACCTTTTTCGCATTTTCTTAAAGACTTGTAAAATTTTTATAATTATTTGGCTTTAAAATACTTCTTTTATCTAAATTATTAGTTTCTGACTGCTTTTTAAGTAGTGCCTATCGCGCTGGTTGCGCCCCCTATCGCATTGTATCGTTTTCGGTAGTAGAAAGTTATTATTTAATTGTTTTACGCTAGAAAACGTACTTTTGTCTTAGGAAAAAACCAAATAAGATTTTTCTTGACTTTTTCTTCAAGTGAATATAGCCGTGTGGTACATCATAATTAGCGGCTCGCGGCGTTCTATCTACTGAGCGACTGCATTTATTCACGTTTCATAGAAAAATCTTCCATAAACTTCAATTTTCCGAAAATCTTGACCGTTTTAGGGTGATTTTGCGCGTTTTTTCAAATTTCCTCCAACACTGGCTTGTTTCTGCACATCCCGTGGCTGGTTCACCTTTGCCCGACGTCCCCGCACGTACCTGCAACAGAAAAAACACCAATTATAGCAAGAAATTGAAAAAACTGCCCGACCACTCTGAAACCGTCGACCCAAAATCCACCTAAGCCCTGACAAATTTACATACTTCATACAAATACCGACTT
This sequence comes from Anticlea derivata, assembly GCA_947579855.1. Classification (NCBI taxonomy): domain Eukaryota; kingdom Metazoa; phylum Arthropoda; class Insecta; order Lepidoptera; family Geometridae; genus Anticlea; species Anticlea derivata. The sequence goes on from OX388271.1 coordinate 102,351, forward strand.
TTATTTGTTGACTTACAGTCGCATGCGATATATCAAATTAAGCGTCTCGGTGCCTACTGTGCGATAATACCTTAATAAGACACACGTTTTATATAAAAAACGTGATTTTTCGACCTTTTTCGCATTTTCTTAAAGACTTGTAAAATTTTTATAATTATTTGGCTTTAAAATACTTCTTTTATCTAAATTATTAGTTTCTGACTGCTTTTTAAGTAGTGCCTATCGCGCTGGTTGCGCCCCCTATCGCATTGTATCGTTTTCGGTAGTAGAAAGTTATTATTTAATTGTTTTACGCTAGAAAACGTACTTTTGTCTTAGGAAAAAACCAAATAAGATTTTTCTTGACTTTTTCTTCAAGTGAATATAGCCGTGTGGTACATCATAATTAGCGGCTCGCGGCGTTCTATCTACTGAGCGACTGCATTTATTCACGTTTCATAGAAAAATCTTCCATAAACTTCAATTTTCCGAAAATCTTGACCGTTTTAGGGTGATTTTGCGCGTTTTTTCAAATTTCCTCCAACACTGGCTTGTTTCTGCACATCCCGTGGCTGGTTCACCTTTGCCCGACGTCCCCGCACGTACCTGCAACAGAAAAAACACCAATTATAGCAAGAAATTGAAAAAACTGCCCGACCACTCTGAAACCGTCGACCCAAAATCCACCTAAGCCCTGACAAATTTACATACTTCATACAAATACCGACTTTTATTTGTTGACTTACAGTCGCATGCGATATATCAAATTAAGCGTCTCGGTGCCTACTGTGCGATAATACCTTAATAAGACACACGTTTTATATAAAAAACGTGATTTTTCGACCTTTTTCGCATTTTCTTAAAGACTTGTAAAATTTTTATAATTATTTGGCTTTAAAATACTTCTTTTATCTAAATTATTAGTTTCTGACTGCTTTTTAAGTAGTGCCTATCGCGCTGGTTGCGCCCCCTATCGCATTGTATCGTTTTCGGTAGTAGAAAGTTATTATTTAATTGTTTTACGCTAGAAAACGTACTTTTGTCTTAGGAAAAAACCAAATAAGATTTTTCTTGACTTTTTCTTCAAGTGAATATAGCCGTGTGGTACATCATAATTAGCGGCTCGCGGCGTTCTATCTACTGAGCGACTGCATTTATTCACGTTTCATAGAAAAATCTTCCATAAACTTCAATTTTCCGAAAATCTTGACCGTTTTAGGGTGATTTTGCGCGTTTTTTCAAATTTCCTCCAACACTGGCTTGTTTCTGCACATCCCGTGGCTGGTTCACCTTTGCCCGACGTCCCCGCACGTACCTGCAACAGAAAAAACACCAATTATAGCAAGAAATTGAAAAAACTGCCCGACCACTCTGAAACCGTCGACCCAAAATCCACCTAAGCCCTGACAAATTTACATACTTCATACAAATACCGACTTTTATTTGTTGACTTACAGTCGCATGCGATATATCAAATTAAGCGTCTCGGTGCCTACTGTGCGATAATACCTTAATAAGACACACGTTTTATATAAAAAACGTGATTTTTCGACCTTTTTCGCATTTTCTTAAAGACTTGTAAAATTTTTATAATTATTTGGCTTTAAAATACTTCTTTTATCTAAATTATTAGTTTCTGACTGCTTTTTAAGTAGTGCCTATCGCGCTGGTTGCGCCCCCTATCGCATTGTATCGTTTTCGGTAGTAGAAAGTTATTATTTAATTGTTTTACGCTAGAAAACGTACTTTTGTCTTAGGAAAAAACCAAATAAGATTTTTCTTGACTTTTTCTTCAAGTGAATATAGCCGTGTGGTACATCATAATTAGCGGCTCGCGGCGTTCTATCTACTGAGCGACTGCATTTATTCACGTTTCATAGAAAAATCTTCCATAAACTTCAATTTTCCGAAAATCTTGACCGTTTTAGGGTGATTTTGCGCGTTTTTTCAAATTTCCTCCAACACCTGGCTTGTTTCTGCACATCCCGTGGCTGGTTCACCTTTGCCCGACGTCCCCGCACGTACCTGCAACAGAAAAACACCAATTATAGCAAGAAATTGAAAAAACTGCCCGACCACTCTGAAACCGTCGACCCAAAATCCACCTAAGCCCTGACAAATTTACATACTTCATACAAATACCGACTTTTATTTGTTGACTTACAGTCGCATGCGATATATCAAATTAAGCGTCTCGGTGCCTACTGTGCGATAATACCTTAATAAGACACACGTTTTATATAAAAAACGTGATTTTTCGACCTTTTTCGCATTTTCTTAAAGACTTGTAAAATTTTTATAATTATTTGGCTTTAAAATACTTCTTTTATCTAAATTATTAGTTTCTGACTGCTTTTTAAGTAGTGCCTATCGCGCTGGTTGCGCCCCCTATCGCATTGTATCGTTTTCGGTAGTAGAAAGTTATTATTTAATTGTTTTACGCTAGAAAACGTACTTTTGTCTTAGGAAAAAACCAAATAAGATTTTTCTTGACTTTTTCTTCAAGTGAATATAGCCGTGTGGTACATCATAATTAGCGGCTCGCGGCGTTCTATCTACTGAGCGACTGCATTTATTCACGTTTCATAGAAAAATCTTCCATAAACTTCAATTTTCCGAAAATCTTGACCGTTTTAGGGTGATTTTGCGCGTTTTTTCAAATTTCCTCCAACACCTGGCTTGTTTCTGCACATCCCGTGGCTGGTTCACCTTTGCCCGACGTCCCCGCACGTACCTGCAACAGAAAAACACCAATTATAGCAAGAAATTGAAAAAACTGCCCGACCACTCTGAAACCGTCGACCCAAAATCCACCTAAGCCCTGACAAATTTACATACTTCATACAAATACCGACTTTTATTTGTTGACTTACAGTCGCATGCGATATATCAAATTAAGCGTCTCGGTGCCTACTGTGCGATAATACCTTAATAAGACACACGTTTTATATAAAAAACGTGATTTTTCGACCTTTTTCGCATTTTCTTAAAGACTTGTAAAATTTTTATAATTATTTGGCTTTAAAATACTTCTTTTATCTAAATTATTAGTTTCTGACTGCTTTTTAAGTAGTGCCTATCGCGCTGGTTGCGCCCCCTATCGCATTGTATCGTTTTCGGTAGTAGAAAGTTATTATTTAATTGTTTTACGCTAGAAAACGTACTTTTGTCTTAGGAAAAAACCAAATAAGATTTTTCTTGACTTTTTCTTCAAGTGAATATAGCCGTGTGGTACATCATAATTAGCGGCTCGCGGCGTTCTATCTACTGAGCGACTGCATTTATTCACGTTTCATAGAAAAATCTTCCATAAACTTCAATTTTCCGAAAATCTTGACCGTTTTAGGGTGATTTTGCGCGTTTTTTCAAATTTCCTCCAACACCTGGCTTGTTTCTGCACATCCCGTGGCTGGTTCACCTTTGCCCGACGTCCCCGCACGTACCTGCAACAGAAAAACACCAATTATAGCAAGAAATTGAAAAAATTCTGGAAATGCAGACTCCAACACGAAGACCTTAACCACCCCAAAGAAACCCTCGACAATGGAACCCCCAAAGCTAGCAAAACCAAAAAAGGTCCTTCCACCGGAGAGCCGAGCAGAAGCTCGAAGACTATCCGTGGAGACGACGGAGAGCCCACCCATGCAACAAAAGTCCAAGTACATTGACCGGTTGGCAGAAGCTAGAGCTTGTGTCACCAAAGCCAAATTACATCTCGGCAACTCTAGAAACATCAAAACAGAGATCAAGACAGAGGTGACACTCGCCATAGAAAGGCTATACCAACTGGTCAAGGAAGCGGAAAACATTAAAGGACAGGGAAATAAGCGGAAAATCGTACCAGTGGAAGAAAAAGCACCCGGAAATGAGAAAGAACTAGAGAAGGAAAAGAGAAAAGAGGAAACAGCACTTTTAAAGAAAATGGACGAACACGCGAAGCTTATACAAGAAAACAATGAAAGAATGGAAAAACTAAAGGAAAGCCTAGAAAAGCAAGAAATCATACAGCAGAAACTATCGTACGCGAGTGTGGCAGCGGCGCCCGCCAGTAGACTGGCTAGTAGGCCAGAACAGACCGCGCTACACTCCGTCGTGGTGACTGCTGTTGATGAAACAGAAACTGGGGAGGAGGTCCTAGACAGGATCAGAAAGGTGGTAAACGCTAAAGTGAGTGGAATAGCAATTGAAAGGATTAGGAAAGCGAAAGACCAAAAGGTAATAGTGGGGTGCAGGACCGCTGAAGAAAGGGAGAAGGTCAAAGAAAAGTTGAAGGGAGATACAGAACTTAAAGTAGAAGAGATGAAAAACAAAGACCCTTTGGTGATCCTGAGGGACGTCTTCAAATATAACACCGATGAAGACGTCCTCGATGCCCTAAGGAACCAAAACCAGGGTGTTCTCGGAGAACTGAAGGGTCAAAACATTGAAATCGCTTTTAAAAAGCGCACGCGGAACCCCCACACCCAACACATAGTCATGAGGGTGTCCCCCAGAATTTGGCAGCAACTGGTCGATGCAGGAACGGTCCTTATTGACCTCCAGCGGGTGAGGGTGGCGGACCAATCGCCACTTGTCCAATGCTCACTCTGCTTGGGGTATGGACATGGAAGGCGTTTCTGCACCGAAACCACCGAGAAATGCTGCCACTGTGGGGGACCCCACATGAGATCCGAATGCGCAGATTGGCTCGCCGGTGCAGCCCCTTCGTGCAGCAACTGCACGCGCGCAAGGATCGACAGGACTGACCACAACGCTTTCAGTCAGGACTGCTCGATCCGAAGGAAGTGGGATGCACTGGCTCGGGCAACCATAGCGTACTGCTAAGATGATCTTAGCAGTACGCTATGATAATTCCCCAGTGAGCAAACGCAAAGTGGTTACCCTGCGGGTACACAGAGGATATTTACTTTATCAGCACATTGGAACCGGCTTCATAAGAAACAGGCCCAATTGCACGCAACAAAAAATGGAAACAAAAGAGAAATAGAACAAAAACAGAATTTAGAAAATATTTTAATTTTATAAAAAATTAACCCGCAGGGAAACCAGTCAAACCAACAATGAACAGAAGTAGGAAAAAACAATATGATAAACAAGATATGTTGAATATATATTTAAGCATATATACAATCAACATAGATGTAATTGGCCCAGATAAAATCTATGAATAACAATACAATGCAACAATGCAAACAAATCAAGAAAACATTACATAGAACACAGACAAATAAACTAAGCAAACAAACAAGTAAATAAATAAATAAAAATATTCTTAAACCTAACCCATAACCATAAAATATATAGTAGAAATTAAAAATAGCAAAAACAGTCTCTGATTATGTCAGAGGAACGAAAAAAAAAAAAAAAAAAAAAAAAAAAAAACCTAACCTAACCTAACCTAACCTAACCTAACCTAACCTAACCTAACCTAACCTAACCTAACCTAACCTAACCTAACCTAACCTAACCTAACCTAACCTAACCTAACCTAACCTAACCTAACCTAACCTAACCTAACCTAACCATACAAATACCGACTTTTATTTGTTGACTTACAGTCGCATGCGATATATCAAATTAAGCGTCTCGGTGCCTATTGTGCGATAATACCTTAATAAGACACACGTTTTATATAAAAAACGTGATTTTTCGACCTTTTTCGCATTTTCTTAAAGACTTGTAAAATTTTTATAATTATTTGGCTTTAAAACACTTCTTTTTCCAAATTATTAGTTTCTGACTGCTGTTTAAGTAGTGTTTTACCGCGCTGGTTGCGCCCCCTATCGCATTGTATCGTTTTCGGTAGTAGAAAGTTATTATTTAATTGTTTTACGCTAGAAAACGTACTTTTGTCTTAGGAAAAAACCAAAAAAGATTTTTCTTGACTTTTTCTTCAAGTGAATATAGCCGTGTGGTACATCATAATTAGCGGCTCGCGGCGCTCTATCTACTGAGCGACTGCATTTATTGACGTGTCATAGAAAAATCCTTCAAAAACTTCAATTTTCCGAAAATTTTGACCGTTTTAGGGTGATTTTGCGCGTTTTTTCAAATTTCCTCCAACACCTGGCTTGTTTCTGCACATCCCGTGGCTGGTTCACCTTTGCCCGACGTCCCCGCACGTACCTGCAACAGAAAAAACACCAATTATAGCAAGAAATTGAAAAAACTGCCCGACCACTCTGAATTCGTCGACCTAAAATCCACCTTAGCCCCGACAAATTCCCATACTTCATACAAATACCGACTTTTATTTGTTGACTTACAGTCGCATGCGATATATCAAATTAAGCGTCTCGGTGCCTATTGTGCGATAATACCTTAATAAGACACACGTTTTATATAGAAAACGTGATTTTTCGACCTTTTTCGCATTTTCTTAAAGACTTGTAAAATTTTTATAATTATTTGGCTTTAAAACACTTCTTTTTCCAAATTATTAGTTTCTGACTGCTGTTTAAGTAGTGTTTTACCGCGCTGGTTGCGCCCCCTATCGCATTGTATCGTTTTCGGTAGTAGAAAATTATTATTTAATTGTTTTACGCTAGAAAACGTACTTTTGTCTTAGGAAAAAACCAAAAAAGATTTTTCTTGACTTTTTCTTCAAGTGAATATAGCCGTGTGGTACATCATAATTAGCGGCTCGCGGCGCTCTATCTACTGAGCGACTGCATTTATTGACGTGTCATAGAAAAATCCTTCAAAAACTTCAATTTTCCGAAAATTTTGACCGTTTTAGGGTGATTTTGCGCGTTTTTTCAAATTTCCTCCAACACCTGGCTTGTTTCTGCACATCCCGTGGCTGGTTCACCTTTGCCCGACGTCCCCGCACGTACCTGCAACAGAAAAAACACCAATTATAGCAAGAAATTGAAAAAACTGCCCGACCACTCTGAATTCGTCGACCTAAAATCCACCTTAGCCCCGACAAATTCCCATACTTCATACAAATACCGACTTTTATTTGTTGACTTACAGTCGCATGCGATATATCAAATTAAGCGTCTCGGTGCCTATTGTGCGATAATACCTTAATAAGACACACGTTTTATATAGAAAACGTGATTTTTCGACCTTTTTCGCATTTTCTTAAAGACTTGTAAAATTTTTATAATTATTTGGCTTTAAAACACTTCTTTTTCCAAATTATTAGTTTCTGACTGCTGTTTAAGTAGTGTTTTACCGCGCTGGTTGCGCCCCCTATCGCATTGTATCGTTTTCGGTAGTAGAAAATTATTATTTAATTGTTTTACGCTAGAAAACGTACTTTTGTCTTAGGAAAAAACCAAAAAAGATTTTTCTTGACTTTTTCTTCAAGTGAATATAGCCGTGTGGTACATCATAATTAGCGGCTCGCGGCGCTCTATCTACTGAGCGACTGCATTTATTGACGTGTCATAGAAAAATCCTTCAAAAACTTCAATTTTCCGAAAATTTTGACCGTTTTAGGGTGATTTTGCGCGTTTTTTCAAATTTCCTCCAACACCTGGCTTGTTTCTGCACATCCCGTGGCTGGTTCACCTTTGCCCGACGTCCCCGCACGTACCTGCAACAGAAAAAACACCAATTATAGCAAGAAATTGAAAAAACTGCCCGACCACTCTGAATTCGTCGACCTAAAATCCACCTTAGCCCCGACAAATTCCCATACTTCATACAAATACCGACTTTTATTTGTTGACTTACAGTCGCATGCGATATATCAAATTAAGCGTCTCGGTGCCTATTGTGCGATAATACCTTAATAAGACACACGTTTTATATAGAAAACGTGATTTTTCGACCTTTTTCGCATTTTCTTAAAGACTTGTAAAATTTTTATAATTATTTGGCTTTAAAACACTTCTTTTTCCAAATTATTAGTTTCTGACTGCTGTTTAAGTAGTGTTTTACCGCGCTGGTTGCGCCCCCTATCGCATTGTATCGTTTTCGGTAGTAGAAAATTATTATTTAATTGTTTTACGCTAGAAAACGTACTTTTGTCTTAGGAAAAAACCAAAAAAGATTTTTCTTGACTTTTTCTTCAAGTGAATATAGCCGTGTGATACATCATAATTAGCGGCTCGCGGCGCTCTATCTACTGAGCGACTGCATTTATTTACGTGTCATAGAAAAATCCTTCAAAAACTTCAATTTTCCGAAAATTTTGACCGTTTTAGGGTGATTTTGCGCGTTTTTTCAAATTTCCTCCAACACCTGGCTTGTTTCTGCACATCCCGTGGCTGGTTCACCTTTGCCCGACGTCCCCGCACGTACCTGCAACAGAAAAAACACCAATTATAGCAAGAAATTGAAAAAAATCGCCCGCCCACCCTCCCATATTCACGTTACTAAGGTAAAGATAGTCAATATCCACTTTGGGAACCGACAAGATCTCCTAAACTAAGGCGAATTTTTGGACGTGGTTTTGGAAATCGTTGTTGGAAGCGCACAGGTTATTTGCCTGTCTTTATACAAAGATCGTATACCGATCTGGAAAATTTTGACCCGGGCGATTTGGGTTTTTAGACCCAAAGTTGTCCTTTTACCGAAATAAAAGGTATTATTTCGCTTTAAGATACTGTCGACTTTAGAATTAGATAGGATTAGTATTAACAGATAAATTAAAATACATATATATATATATATATATACATATATATACACAAATTAACCTAGAACTTTAATTATACAACTTTTACAAATTTACTTTTAATTTTGACGAGTTCCTCTGACTACTCCTACAAGATGTTTGGATTTCGCACGCCTGCAAAGGGTACAAGAGCCAGCAATGAAGACTGTCGAAGCTCCATATCACCAGGACTTGCAACGAAGGACTCTGGCTCGACCTTGCAGGAGGGCAAGCGGATCCAAACCTCTCATGTTCGTAGGAGTATAGGTGAGTGGGAGTCTGGAAAAGCAGACCCCAACACGAAGACTATAACTACCCCAAAGAAACCCTCGACAATGGAACCCCCAAAGCTAGCAAAACCAAAAAAGGTCCTTCCACCGGAGAGCCGAGCAGAAGCTCGAAGACTATCCGTGGAGACGACGGGGAGCCCACCCATGCAACAAAAGTCCAAGTACATTGACCGGTTGGCAGAAGCTAGAGCTTGTGTCACCAAAGCCAAATTACATCTCGGCAACTCTAGAAACATCAAAACAGAGATCAAGACAGAGGTGACACTCGCCATAGAAAGGCTATACCAACTGGTCAAGGAAGCGGAAAACATTAAAGGGCAGGGAAATAGGCGGAAAATCGAACCAGTCGAAGAAAAAGCACCCGGATATGAGAAAGAACTAGAGAAGGAAAAGAGAAAAGAGGAAACAACACTTATAAAGAAAATGGACGAACACGCGAAGCTTATACAAGAAAACAATGAAAGAATGGAAAAACTAAAGGAAAGCCTAGAAAAGCAAGAGATCATACAGCAGAAACTATCGTACGCGAGTGTGGCAGCGGCGCCCGCCAGTAGACTGGCTAGTAGGCCAGAACAGACCGCGCTACACTCCGTCGTAGTGACTGCTGTTGATGAAACAGAAACTGGAGAGGAGGTCCTAGACAGGATCAGAAAGGTGGTAAACGCTAAAGTGAGTGGAATAGCAATTGAAAGGATTAGGAAAGCGAAAGACCAAAAGGTAATAGTAGGGTGCAGGACCGCTGAAGAAAGGGAGAAGGTTAAAGAAAAGCTGAAGGGAGATACAGAACTTAAAGTAGAAGAGATGAAAAACAAAGACCCTTTGGTGATCCTGAGGGACGTCTTCAAATATAACACCGATGAAGACGTCCTCGATGCCCTAAGGAACCAAAACCAGGGTGTCCTCGGAGAACTGAAGGGTCACAATATAGAAATCGCTTTTAAAAAGCGCACGCGGAACCCCCACACCCAACACATAGTCATGAGGGTGTCCCCCAGAATTTGGCAGCAACTGGTCGATGCAGGAACGGTCCTTATTGACCTCCAGCGGGTGAGGGTGGCGGACCAATCGCCACTTGTCCAATGCTCACTCTGCTTGGGGTATGGACATGGAAGGCGTTTCTGCACCGAAACCACCGAGAAATGCTGCCACTGTGGGGGACTCCACATGAGATCCGAATGCGCAGATTGGCTCGCCGGTGCAGCCCCTTCGTGCAGCAACTGCACGCACGCAAAGATCGACAGGACTGACCACAACGCTTTCAGTCAGGACTGCTCGATCCGAAGGAAGTGGGATGCACTGGCTCGGGCAACCATAGCGTACTGCTAAGATGATCTTAGCAGTACGCTATGATAATTCCCCAGTGAGCAAACGCAAAGTGGTTACCCTGCGGGTACATAGAGGATACTTACTTTATTAGCACATTGGAACCGGCTTCATAAGAAACAGGCCCAATTGCACGCAACAAAAACAAATGGAAACAAAAGAGAAATAGAACAAAAACAAAATTTAGAAACATAAAAATGATAAAGTACCCGCAGGAAAACCAGTTCAAACAGCTGAACAAATATAAGACCAATAAACAATAGGGATACATAACACAATATGCTGAATATATATTGAGCATATATATAACCAACATAGATATAATAGAACCAGAGAACAATTTTGAATAAGGCATATAATAAATATATAATAACAAGCGAATATTACAAAGAACACAGACAAATAAACTAAAAATCAGACAAGTACATCATATTAAGAAATAATATAAAGAACATAATATAAGGAAAATAGAGCACTCATTTAGCTAAAACAGAAGATATAAATAAACAAAGAAGAAGATATAAATAGAAAGACTTATAAATTTAAAAATGAAAGAAAACACATGAGTTAAAAATTCTTAAACCTAACCAATAACCATAAAACATAAAGTATAAATTAAAAACCGCAAAAACAGTCTCTGATTATGTCAGAGGAACGAGAAAAAAAAAAAAAAAAAAAAAAAAACAAAAAAAAAAAACCTAACCTAACCTAACCTAACCTAACCTAACCTAACCTAACCTAACCTAACCTAACCTAACCTAACCTAACCTAACCTAACCTAACCTAACCTAACCTAACCTAACCTAACCTAACCTAACCTAACCTGAGGAACCAAAATGGAAACATTTTCCGAAACCTCGACAAGCAGGAGGACAGAGTCGAAATACGCTACAGGAGGAGGGCCAGAAACCCCCACATGTGCCACGTAGTGATTAAGGTGTCCCCCAGGATATGGAACGCGATGACGGAGGCGGGCGAGGTCCATATAGACCTCCAAAGAGTGAAGGTATCGGACCAATCGCCTCTTGTACAATGTTCCATGTGCCTGGGGTACGGACATGGCCGCCGACACTGCAAAGAGAGTGTAGAGAAGTGCAGTCACTGCGGCGGCCCGCACATGAAGACAGAGTGCGCAGACTGGCTTAGCGGAGTGGCGCCTTCCTGCTGCAACTGTAGGCACGCAAAGCTCGAGGCAACGGAGCACAATGCGTTCAGCCAGGAATGCGCCGTGAGAAGGAGGTGGGACGCATTGGCGAGAGCCTCTGTAGCGTATTGCTGAGGGCACCCCAAGCAACAATACCACAGTTACCCCAACCAGAGAGCAACCCTATCGCGTCCTCCAGGCCAATCTCCAAAGGATGGAAACAGCAACGAACGAGCTCATGATCGAAGCCGACAAGAGGCGAGTAGCTTTTGCCCTGCTCCAGGAGCCATATGTGGGTGGGATAAATAGAATGAAAGGATATAGAGGAGTAAGGATCTACCAGAACACTGAGCAGGGAGAGGGCACTGTAAAGGCGGCAATAGCAGTCTTCGACCAAGACCTGGATGTCATACAGTGCCCGAAACTCACCACAAACAACATCGTAGTGGTGAGGATTCGGACCAGTGCCTGGCAGATCGCGGTGGTTTCTTTCTATTTCGAACCAACTCAACCCATAGAGCCATACTTGGAGCAGATCAAGAAAATTGCTGAGGAGATTGGACCCAGGAGAATCATTGTGGGAGGAGACGCAAACGCGAAGAATACCTGGTGGGGTAGTAAGACAGTAGATGACAGGGGCGAGGACGTGTCTGGCACTCTTGAAGAACTGGGTCTACAGGTGTTGAACGAGGGAGACACTCCCACATTTGACACCATTAGGGGGGGGATATCCTACACTAGCCATCCCGACATAACGGCCTGCTCAGTCGACATGCTCGACATAGTAGATGGATGGAGAGTGGTGGATGACCTCACAAACTCGGACCACAACGGCATCGCATTTAACATAGCGCTCAAAAAAGCTAAAGGGGTTAACGTTAGCAGAACTACCAGGCTGTACAACACAAAAAAGGCTAATTGGAGCCAGTTTCATGAGAAACTGGCCCAATTAAAAACAGAAAATAACATAAATAAAATAGAAATAGATAAAATAGTAAACAAAATAGATTTAGAGCAAGCAATAGTTAAATACATAAATATAATAACCCAAACGTGCACAAATACGATACCAAAAAAGAGTACAAAACAAACACTTACCATGCCGTGGTGGTCCGAAGAACTCGCGGCGCTGAAGAGGAAGTCCGTCACCCTGAAGCGACGAATCAGGCACGCAGCGCCAGCCCGTAGACCCGGAGTCGTAGACGCGTACCTGGAAGCAAAAGAAAATTACTTAGGGGAGGTAAACAAGGCTAAGGTCCAGAGTTGGAAGGAGTTTTGTGGAAAGCAGGATAGGGAAGGGGTATGGGAGGGCATTTATAGGGTCATAGGTAGGACTGCAACAAGGCACGAAGACTTGCCACTAGTGAAGGACGGTAGACAGGTCGACCCCAAGGAGTCAGCAAAAACCCTGGCAGACATCTTCTTCCCGGAGGACAATGAAGATGAGGATAATGCAGACCACCGTCGTATCAGGGAAACAGCAGATAGAGCAAACGATACGGCTCATGATGAAGTGCATGACCCGCCGTTTACGACAGAAGAGCTACATACGGCGGTGGAAAGCTTTAATCCGAAGAAAGCCCCGGGAGCAGATGGCTTCACTGCAGACATCTGCAGCCAGGCAATAGGCGGCGACCCAGAGACCTTCCTCGCACTGGCAAATCGATGCCTGGTTCTCTCACACTTTCCGACCATCTGGAAAGAGGCCACAGTCGTGGCTTTGAGAAAACCAGGCAAGGACGACTACACCAATCCTAAATCGTACCGGCCAATAGGATTGTTGCCAGTGATGGGGAAGATCCTGGAAAAAATGGTTGTAGGGCGCCTGAAATGGCATCTCATTCCGAAAATGAGCACGCGGCAATATGGCTTCATGCCCAAAAGGAGCACCGAGGACTCCCTCTATGACCTGATACATTACATTCAAGGTAAACTAAACCATAAGAAACTCATTACCATAGTATCACTGGACATAGAGGGAGCCTTCGACAGCGCATGGTGGCCCGCGATCAAAGTCAGACTGGCAGAGGAAAGGTGTCCGGTAAATGTAAGAAGGCTCATAGGTAGTTATTTACAGGATAGGCGTGTAAGGGTTAGATACGCGGGAGAGGAGCACATGAAGGTCACTAGCAAGGGATGCGTACAAGGGTCGATAGGTGGCCCGATTATGTGGAACCTCCTCTTGGACCCTCTCTTGAAAGGACTAGAGCGACGGGGGGATCATGCACAGGCGTTCGCGGACGATGTGGTCCTGGTTTTCGATGGGGACACAGCTTTGGAAGTTCAGCGACGGGCAAATGCCGCCCTCGCCTATGTTAGGGAGTGGGGTATCAAGAACAAGCTCAAATTTGCGCCGAGCAAGACCAACGCGATGGTCATAACCCGCAAATTGAAATTTGATACACCACTCCTGAGCATGGGCGGGGTCGACATCGGCATGTCGAAGGAATTCAAGATCCTGGGGCTCACAATAGACAACAAGCTGACATTTAACAGCCACGCTGCAAACGTCTGTAAAAAGGCGTTAAATATCTATAAGCAGCTGTCTAGAGCCGCCAGGGTTAGCTGGGGTCTCAGTCCCGAGGTCATCAGGATCATATACACCGCAACCGTAGAACCTGTGATTATGTACGCAGCCAGCGCCTGGGCACCGGCTACAAAGAAACTGGGGATCCGAAAGCATCTAGACGCAGTCCAACGAGGATTCGCCCAGAAGCTTACTAGAGCGTATCGTACCGTCTCCCTGAACTCAGGACTGGTACTGGCCGGGATGCTCCCACTTGACCTGAGAGTACAGGAGGCAGCAGCCCTGTATGAGGCCAAGAGGGGAGTACCCCGACCAGAGTTAAGGGACAGGGAGGTGGAACGACCGATACCTTACGCTCAAAGTAAGCATCCAGCGGAGCATACATGTCTGAAGTTCACTAGCTTGATGGACCAAGAACAGGTGGATGTTCACAACACCCAGGCAGTACGAATATACACCGATGGCAGTAAGATTGAGGGTGAGGTCGGGGCAGCACTATCCCTGTGGAATGGTGATGCCGAGACCAAAGCCCTGAAGCTTAAACTGCCATCGTACTGCACGGTCTATCAAGCTGAACTTCTAGCAATATGCAAAGCCACGCGGGAGATACTCAAGCGTCCTGAAAGAAGCTACGGGATCTACAGTGACTCCAGGGCAGCGCTACAGTCCGTCATCAACCACGGTTCCTACCACCCCTTAGCCGCGGAGGCTCGTGAGAACATCATCACGAGCAGATTCCAGAACAAGGAAGTCTCCTTATTCTGGATCAAAGCCCACGCGGGGTTGGAGGGAAACGAGAGGGCGGACCAGCTAGCGAAAGAAGCTGCGATGAACACCAGGAGACGGCCCGACTACGACTGCTGCCCGGTTTCATTCGTCAAGCGACAGATTCGTCTGGAATCGCTGGGTGAATGGAACCGGCGCTATAAACAAGGCACGACAGCCGGTGTCACCAAGCTGTTCTTCCCGGACGCGATTCAGGCCTATAAAACAGTCAGAAAATTTGAACCGACCAGTACCATGACACAGGTACTCACGGGACACGGTGGATTTTCCGCATACTTGCACCGGTTTAAGTGCAAGGGGAGCCCATCGTGCATCTGTGAGCCTGACGTAGACGAGACCGTAACCCACATTTTACTTGAGTGCCCAGTCTACTCTGTAAAAAGATACGAAGCCGAACAGATACTTAACCTTAAACTTACCAAGGAAAATCTCAATGAGATAATAATGAAGAGTGACCTAAGAAAGATTTTTATCAAATATAGTACTGAAATAGTTAGTAGGGTATTAATAAGAAATAAGTAAGAAAACTATGCTGTATATATATTTTGAATAATACTTAGAACAGCATAGAAATATAAAGTAAAAATTTTGGTATGTAAAACTAGTATAATAAATATAAGATAAAAATAAACGTGTAAATTAGAATAAGTAAAACGTAGATAAAATTGAACATGACTCCTAAAATAAGCTCTTAATGTAACTGTAAAATCCTGTCCAAATCCATAAAACTGTATAAACTGTGTAAACTGTATAAATTGTGTTTAAAATTGTAAAACTGCATAAAATTGTATAAACTGTGTAAAATTGTATAAACTGTGTAAAATTGTAAAACTGCATAACTCGTATAACCTGTATAAAACTGTAAAACTAGATTTAGAAATAGAAGAATAAGACTCCCCTAGACCCCAAGAGGGTACGATAAGATTTCCCCACCCGTAGATAGAAATAAAGCAAATAGACTTTGATTCATTACACGTCAAAGGAACGAGAAAAAAAAAAAAAAAAAAAAAAAAAAAAAAAAACCTAACCTAACCTAACCTAACCTAACCTAACCTAACCTAACCTAACCTAACCTTTCAAATTTCCTCCAACACCTGGCTTGTTTCTGCACATCCCGTGGCTGGTTCACCTTTGCCCGACGTCCCCGCACGTACCTGCAACAGAAAAAACACCAATTATAGCAAGAAATTGAAAAAAAAAATCGCCCGCCCACCCCCCCATATTGTACTTACTAAGGTAGAGATAGTCGATTCTCTTAGTAGGAACCGACGATATCTCCTAAACTAAAGCGTTTATTCAGACGGGGTTTCCAATACCCATATTGGAAGCGTACAGGCTAACTGTGTTGCTTAATACATTGACCGTGTATTGATTGACTATTATATTGACCCAGACAAATTGGGTTTTTTGACCCAAATTTGCCTCTTTACCGAGAGAGGGTATAATCGTTGCTTTTTAGTATTATTGACTAGAATTAAGATTAGTATTAAGAGATAAATAAAAATATTCATAACATTGACCAAAACTAAAATAATATTTAAAACTTTTACAAAATTAATTTTACTTATTTGACGTGTCCCTCTGACAACTCCTTTAACATGTTCGGCTTTCGCACACCTGCAAAGGGGACAAGAGCTGGTAACGAAAGCTCCGGAAGCCCAAAATCACCTGGGAAAAAATCATCGGAGCTGGGCTCACCCTTGCAGGAAGATGAGAGGACCACAACCTCAAATGTGCGAAAGAGCATAGGAGAATGGGAGTCTGGGAAAACAGACTCAAACCCCAAGCTTCTGACCACGTCCAAGAAAGCTGTGCTGTTGGAACCCCCAAAGCTAGTCAAACCAAAAAAGACCCTGTTACAGGAGAGCCGAACAGGAGTACGAAGAACCTCAACGGAGGCGGCGGGGAGTCCACCTACGCAACCCCTAAAAACGAAATACACAGACCGACTGGCGGAGGCAAGAGCTTGTGTCACCAAAGCCAAATTACACCTCGGCAACTCTAGGAACATCAAAACAGAGATAAAAACGGAGGTGACACTAGCGATTGAAAGACTGTACCAGTTGGTCAAAGAAGCAGAAAGTGTAAAAGGGCAAGGAAAGAAGCAAAATATCGAACAAGAGAAGGAAAAGGAACCCGAAAAGGGTAAGGAAAAAGAGAATGAAACGAGGAAAGAACATACAGAACTGATGAAGAAAATGGAGGTACACTCCCAACTCATCCAGGATAACACCGAGAAAATGGAAAGGCTCAAAGAAACGATTGAAAAACACCACGAACAGCAGGAACGGAAAACATACGCGAGTGTAGCGGCGATGTTCCCGGGGGAACAGCTTCCGGGACCAACGGCGCTGCACTCGGTAGTAGTCACTTCCAAGGATGAGATGGAAACAGGAGAAGAGGTCCTAAATAGGATAAGGGAAGTGGTGAACGCAAAGGAAGGAGGAGTAGCGGTGGAAAGAATACGAAAAGCGAAAGACAGGAAGGTGATTGTGGGTTGCAGAACGGAGGAAGAAAGAACACAAGTAAAGGAGAGACTCATGAGAGCAAAGGAACACCTTAATGTCCAAGACATGAAAAATAAGGACCCGCTTGTGATCCTCAGGGATGTGTTCCGGTTCAATAGCGACAAAGATATCCTTGGTGCTCTGTGGGCCCAAAACAAAAAGCTATTGCAAGAGCTAGAAGAGAAAGATAACAAAGTGGAAATTATCTACAAGAAGCCCTCCAGAAATCCCCAAGCGCACCATGTTGTTATGAGGGTGTCCCCCAAGGTGTGGCAGCGCTTAGTCGAAGTAGGAACCGTCCTGATAGACCTCCAGCGAGTGAGCGTGGCGGACCAATCGCCACTGGTACAATGCTCACTCTGCCTTGGCTATGGACATGGGAGACGGTTCTGCGAGGAGACTGTAGAAAAGTGTAGCCACTGTGGGGGACCTCACATGAAAACAGAGTGCGCCGATTGGCTCGCGGGTGCAGTACCAGCTTGTTGCAACTGCGTTCACGCCAAGCTGGCAAAAGTGGACCACAATGCGTTTAGCAGTGAGTGTGTGATCCGGAAAAAGTGGGAGTCCATAGCTCGATCCACAATATCATACCACTGCTAAGGTGGACCGAAGCTACATCGAGCCAGCAAACGAAAACCCCGAATACTTGTCTACTCTGCAGGTACTCAAAGAAACACATAAAAAAATAGCTCACATCAGTAATAAAGTATATTGGAATCACTTTCATAAGAAAGTGGCCCAATTGCGGCATCAAAATAGAATTTACAAAACAAAATTTGGAAAAACACTTAACATAATGGAATTAGAAAATGATACAAAACTAAATAAAAACACTTACCATAAACTGGAAACTAAAGCTATCGCCAAAAAGCGTGGGAGTCGAAGAGCAGCGCCAACCCAAAAAGAAAACCCCACCTATGAGTACCTGCAGAAAAACGAATATAAATACAATGATGAACAAACAAGAAAAAGTCATGCAAATGTAAAATCAAGATAAAATATGATGATTATATATTCTAAGATAATATATAAACAGCATATTAGTAAAACTTGTTAAAAAAAAATATTTGCGTAACTAAAAGTCGAAAGAATAGTAAAATAAGAACAGAATTTGAAGTAAATATTTGAGTATCAGTAAAATATAATGGGATAAGAAAGTAAGAAGATATACCCGTAACATGCAATAGATAGATAGATGAAATAGATAGATGAAATAGTTAGATGAAATAGCAAGATGAAATAGATAGATGAAATAGTAAGATGAAATAGATAGATGAAATAGATAGATATAATAGATAGTCAAAATAGATAGATGAAATAGATAGATGGAAAAATTAAATAACACTACCATAGAGAAAAGAAATAGAAGAAAATTGAAATTAGTAAATACAGTCTCTGATCAAGTCAGAGGGACGAGAAAAAAAAAAAAAAAAAAAAAAAAAAAAAAAACCTAACCTAACCTAACCTAACCTAACCTAACCTAACCTAACCTAACCTAACCTAACCTAACCTAACCTAACCATACAAATACCGACTTTTATTTGTTGACTTACAGTCGCATGCGATATATCAAATTAAGCGTCTCGGTGCCTATTGTGCGATAATACCTTAATAAGACACACGTTTTATATAAAAAACGTGATTTTTCGACCTTTTTCGCATTTCCTTAAAGACTTGTAAAATTTTTATAATTATTTGGCTTTAAAATACTTCTTTTATCTAAATTATTAGTTTCTGACTGCTTTTTAAGTAGTGCCTATCGCGCTGGTTGCGCCCCCTATCGCATTGTATCGTTTTCGGTAGTAGAAAGTTATTATTTAATTGTTTTACGCTAGAAAACGTACTTTTGTCCTAGGAAAAAACCAAAAAAGATTTTTCTTGACTTTTTCTTCAAGTGAATATAGCCGTGTGGTACATCATAATTAGCGGCTCGCGGAGCTCTATCTACTGAGCGACTGCATTTATTCACGTGTCATAGAAAAATCTTCCAAAAACTTCAATTTTCCGAAAATTTTGACCGTTTTAGGGTGATTTTGCGCGTTTTTTCAAATTTCCTCCAACACCTGGCTTGTTTCTGCACATCCCGTGGCTGGTTCACCTTTGCCCGACGTCCCCGCACGTACCTGCAACAGAAAAAACACCAATTATAGCAAGAAATTGAAAAAACTGCCCGACCACTCTGAAACCGTCGACCCAAAATCCACCTAAGCCCTGACAAATTTACATACTTCATACAAATACCGACTTTTATTTGTTGACTTACAGTCGCATGCGATATATCAAATTAAGCGTCTCGGTGCCTATTGTGCGATAATACCTTAATAAGACACACGTTTTATATAAAAAACGTGATTTTTCGACCTTTTTCGCATTTCCTTAAAGACTTGTAAAATTTTTATAATTATTTGGCTTTAAAATACTTCTTTTATCTAAATTATTAGTTTCTGACTGCTTTTTAAGTAGTGCCTATCGCGCTGGTTGCGCCCCCTATCGCATTGTATCGTTTTCGGTAGTAGAAAGTTATTATTTAATTGTTTTACGCTAGAAAACGTACTTTTGTCCTAGGAAAAAACCAAAAAAGATTTTTCTTGACTTTTTCTTCAAGTGAATATAGCCGTGTGGTACATCATAATTAGCGGCTCGCGGCGCTCTATCTACTGAGCGACTGCATTTATTCACGTGTCATAGAAAAATCTTCCAAAAACTTCAATTTTCCGAAAATTTTGACCGTTTTAGGGTGATTTTGCGCGTTTTTTCAAATTTCCTCCAACACCTGGCTTGTTTCTGCACATCCCGTGGCTGGTTCACCTTTGCCCGACGTCCCCGCACGTACCTGCAACAGAAAAAACACCAATTATAGCAAGAAATTGAAAAAACTGCCCGACCACTCTGAAACCGTCGACCCAAAATCCACCTAAGCCCTGACAAATTTACATACTTCATACAAATACCGACTTTTATTTGTTGACTTACAGTCGCATGCGATATATCAAATTAAGCGTCTCGGTGCCTATTGTGCGATAATACCTTAATAAGACACACGTTTTATATAAAAAACGTGATTTTTCGACCTTTTTCGCATTTCCTTAAAGACTTGTAAAATTTTTATAATTATTTGGCTTTAAAATACTTCTTTTATCTAAATTATTAGTTTCTGACTGCTTTTTAAGTAGTGCCTATCGCGCTGGTTGCGCCCCCTATCGCATTGTATCGTTTTCGGTAGTAGAAAGTTATTATTTAATTGTTTTACGCTAGAAAACGTACTTTTGTCCTAGGAAAAAACCAAAAAAGATTTTTCTTGACTTTTTCTTCAAGTGAATATAGCCGTGTGGTACATCATAATTAGCGGCTCGCGGCGCTCTATCTACTGAGCGACTGCATTTATTCACGTGTCATAGAAAAATCTTCCAAAAACTTCAATTTTCCGAAAATTTTGACCGTTTTAGGGTGATTTTGCGCGTTTTTTCAAATTTCCTCCAACACCTGGCTTGTTTCTGCACATCCCGTGGCTGGTTCACCTTTGCCCGACGTCCCCGCACGTACCTGCAACAGAAAAAACACCAATTATAGCAAGAAATTGAAAAAACTGCCCGACCACTCTGAAACCGTCGACCCAAAATCCACCTAAGCCCTGACAAATTTACATACTTCATACAAATACCGACTTTTATTTGTTGACTTACAGTCGCATGCGATATATCAAATTAAGCGTCTCGGTGCCTATTGTGCGATAATACCTTAATAAGACACACGTTTTATATAAAAAACGTGATTTTTCGACCTTTTTCGCATTTCCTTAAAGACTTGTAAAATTTTTATAATTATTTGGCTTTAAAATACTTCTTTTATCTAAATTATTAGTTTCTGACTGCTTTTTAAGTAGTGCCTATCGCGCTGGTTGCGCCCCCTATCGCATTGTATCGTTTTCGGTAGTAGAAAGTTATTATTTAATTGTTTTACGCTAGAAAACGTACTTTTGTCCTAGGAAAAAACCAAAAAAGATTTTTCTTGACTTTTTCTTCAAGTGAATATAGCCGTGTGGTACATCATAATTAGCGGCTCGCGGCGCTCTATCTACTGAGCGACTGCATTTATTCACGTGTCATAGAAAAATCTTCCAAAAACTTCAATTTTCCGAAAATTTTGACCGTTTTAGGGTGATTTTGCGCGTTTTTTCAAATTTCCTCCAACACCTGGCTTGTTTCTGCACATCCCGTGGCTGGTTCACCTTTGCCCGACGTCCCCGCACGTACCTGCAACAGAAAAAACACCAATTATAGCAAGAAATTGAAAAAACTGCCCGACCACTCTGAAACCGTCGACCCAAAATCCACCTAAGCCCTGACAAATTTACATACTTCATACAAATACCGACTTTTATTTGTTGACTTACAGTCGCATGCGATATATCAAATTAAGCGTCTCGGTGCCTATTGTGCGATAATACCTTAATAAGACACACGTTTTATATAAAAAACGTGATTTTTCGACCTTTTTCGCATTTCCTTAAAGACTTGTAAAATTTTTATAATTATTTGGCTTTAAAATACTTCTTTTATCTAAATTATTAGTTTCTGACTGCTTTTTAAGTAGTGCCTATCGCGCTGGTTGCGCCCCCTATCGCATTGTATCGTTTTCGGTAGTAGAAAGTTATTATTTAATTGTTTTACGCTAGAAAACGTACTTTTGTCCTAGGAAAAAACCAAAAAAGATTTTTCTTGACTTTTTCTTCAAGTGAATATAGCCGTGTGGTACATCATAATTAGCGGCTCGCGGCGCTCTATCTACTGAGCGACTGCATTTATTCACGTGTCATAGAAAAATCTTCCAAAAACTTCAATTTTCCGAAAATTTTGACCGTTTTAGGGTGATTTTGCGCGTTTTTTCAAATTTCCTCCAACACCTGGCTTGTTTCTGCACATCCCGTGGCTGGTTCACCTTTGCCCGACGTCCCCGCACGTACCTGCAACAGAAAAAACACCAATTATAGCAAGAAATTGAAAAAACTGCCCGACCACTCTGAAACCGTCGACCCAAAATCCACCTAAGCCCTGACAAATTTACATACTTCATACAAATACCGACTTTTATTTGTTGACTTACAGTCGCATGCGATATATCAAATTAAGCGTCTCGGTGCCTATTGTGCGATAATACCTTAATAAGACACACGTTTTATATAAAAAACGTGATTTTTCGACCTTTTTCGCATTTCCTTAAAGACTTGTAAAATTTTTATAATTATTTGGCTTTAAAATACTTCTTTTATCTAAATTATTAGTTTCTGACTGCTTTTTAAGTAGTGCCTATCGCGCTGGTTGCGCCCCCTATCGCATTGTATCGTTTTCGGTAGTAGAAAGTTATTATTTAATTGTTTTACGCTAGAAAACGTACTTTTGTCCTAGGAAAAAACCAAAAAAGATTTTTCTTGACTTTTTCTTCAAGTGAATATAGCCGTGTGGTACATCATAATTAGCGGCTCGCGGCGCTCTATCTACTGAGCGACTGCATTTATTCACGTGTCATAGAAAAATCTTCCAAAAACTTCAATTTTCCGAAAATTTTGACCGTTTTAGGGTGATTTTGCGCGTTTTTTCAAATTTCCTCCAACACCTGGCTTGTTTCTGCACATCCCGTGGCTGGTTCACCTTTGCCCGACGTCCCCGCACGTACCTGCAACAGAAAAAACACCAATTATAGCAAGAAATTGAAAAAACTGCCCGACCACTCTGAAACCGTCGACCCAAAATCCACCTAAGCCCTGACAAATTTACATACTTCATACAAATACCGACTTTTATTTGTTGACTTACAGTCGCATGCGATATATCAAATTAAGCGTCTCGGTGCCTATTGTGCGATAATACCTTAATAAGACACACGTTTTATATAAAAAACGTGATTTTTCGACCTTTTTCGCATTTCCTTAAAGACTTGTAAAATTTTTATAATTATTTGGCTTTAAAATACTTCTTTTATCTAAATTATTAGTTTCTGACTGCTTTTTAAGTAGTGCCTATCGCGCTGGTTGCGCCCCCTATCGCATTGTATCGTTTTCGGTAGTAGAAAGTTATTATTTAATTGTTTTACGCTAGAAAACGTACTTTTGTCCTAGGAAAAAACCAAAAAAGATTTTTCTTGACTTTTTCTTCAAGTGAATATAGCCGTGTGGTACATCATAATTAGCGGCTCGCGGCGCTCTATCTACTGAGCGACTGCATTTATTCACGTGTCATAGAAAAATCTTCCAAAAACTTCAATTTTCCGAAAATTTTGACCGTTTTAGGGTGATTTTGCGCGTTTTTTCAAATTTCCTCCAACACCTGGCTTGTTTCTGCACATCCCGTGGCTGGTTCACCTTTGCCCGACGTCCCCGCACGTACCTGCAACAGAAAAAACACCAATTATAGCAAGAAATTGAAAAAACTGCCCGACCACTCTGAAACCGTCGACCCAAAATCCACCTAAGCCCTGACAAATTTACATACTTCATACAAATACCGACTTTTATTTGTTGACTTACAGTCGCATGCGATATATCAAATTAAGCGTCTCGGTGCCTATTGTGCGATAATACCTTAATAAGACACACGTTTTATATAAAAAACGTGATTTTTCGACCTTTTTCGCATTTCCTTAAAGACTTGTAAAATTTTTATAATTATTTGGCTTTAAAATACTTCTTTTATCTAAATTATTAGTTTCTGACTGCTTTTTAAGTAGTGCCTATCGCGCTGGTTGCGCCCCCTATCGCATTGTATCGTTTTCGGTAGTAGAAAGTTATTATTTAATTGTTTTACGCTAGAAAACGTACTTTTGTCCTAGGAAAAAACCAAAAAAGATTTTTCTTGACTTTTTCTTCAAGTGAATATAGCCGTGTGGTACATCATAATTAGCGGCTCGCGGCGCTCTATCTACTGAGCGACTGCATTTATTCACGTGTCATAGAAAAATCTTCCAAAAACTTCAATTTTCCGAAAATTTTGACCGTTTTAGGGTGATTTTGCGCGTTTTTTCAAATTTCCTCCAACACCTGGCTTGTTTCTGCACATCCCGTGGCTGGTTCACCTTTGCCCGACGTCCCCGCACGTACCTGCAACAGAAAAAACACCAATTATAGCAAGAAATTGAAAAAACTGCCCGACCACTCTGAAACCGTCGACCCAAAATCCACCTAAGCCCTGACAAATTTACATACTTCATACAAATACCGACTTTTATTTGTTGACTTACAGTCGCATGCGATATATCAAATTAAGCGTCTCGGTGCCTATTGTGCGATAATACCTTAATAAGACACACGTTTTATATAAAAAACGTGATTTTTCGACCTTTTTCGCATTTCCTTAAAGACTTGTAAAATTTTTATAATTATTTGGCTTTAAAATACTTCTTTTATCTAAATTATTAGTTTCTGACTGCTTTTTAAGTAGTGCCTATCGCGCTGGTTGCGCCCCCTATCGCATTGTATCGTTTTCGGTAGTAGAAAGTTATTATTTAATTGTTTTACGCTAGAAAACGTACTTTTGTCCTAGGAAAAAACCAAAAAAGATTTTTCTTGACTTTTTCTTCAAGTGAATATAGCCGTGTGGTACATCATAATTAGCGGCTCGCGGCGCTCTATCTACTGAGCGACTGCATTTATTCACGTGTCATAGAAAAATCTTCCAAAAACTTCAATTTTCCGAAAATTTTGACCGTTTTAGGGTGATTTTGCGCGTTTTTTCAAATTTCCTCCAACACCTGGCTTGTTTCTGCACATCCCGTGGCTGGTTCACCTTTGCCCGACGTCCCCGCACGTACCTGCAACAGAAAAAACACCAATTATAGCAAGAAATTGAAAAAACTGCCCGACCACTCTGAAACCGTCGACCCAAAATCCACCTAAGCCCTGACAAATTTACATACTTCATACAAATACCGACTTTTATTTGTTGACTTACAGTCGCATGCGATATATCAAATTAAGCGTCTCGGTGCCTATTGTGCGATAATACCTTAATAAGACACACGTTTTATATAAAAAACGTGATTTTTCGACCTTTTTCGCATTTCCTTAAAGACTTGTAAAATTTTTATAATTATTTGGCTTTAAAATACTTCTTTTATCTAAATTATTAGTTTCTGACTGCTTTTTAAGTAGTGCCTATCGCGCTGGTTGCGCCCCCTATCGCATTGTATCGTTTTCGGTAGTAGAAAGTTATTATTTAATTGTTTTACGCTAGAAAACGTACTTTTGTCCTAGGAAAAAACCAAAAAAGATTTTTCTTGACTTTTTCTTCAAGTGAATATAGCCGTGTGGTACATCATAATTAGCGGCTCGCGGCGCTCTATCTACTGAGCGACTGCATTTATTCACGTGTCATAGAAAAATCTTCCAAAAACTTCAATTTTCCGAAAATTTTGACCGTTTTAGGGTGATTTTGCGCGTTTTTTCAAATTTCCTCCAACACCTGGCTTGTTTCTGCACATCCCGTGGCTGGTTCACCTTTGCCCGACGTCCCCGCACGTACCTGCAACAGAAAAAACACCAATTATAGCAAGAAATTGAAAAAACTGCCCGACCACTCTGAAACCGTCGACCCAAAATCCACCTAAGCCCTGACAAATTTACATACTTCATACAAATACCGACTTTTATTTGTTGACTTACAGTCGCATGCGATATATCAAATTAAGCGTCTCGGTGCCTATTGTGCGATAATACCTTAATAAGACACACGTTTTATATAAAAAACGTGATTTTTCGACCTTTTTCGCATTTCCTTAAAGACTTGTAAAATTTTTATAATTATTTGGCTTTAAAATACTTCTTTTATCTAAATTATTAGTTTCTGACTGCTTTTTAAGTAGTGCCTATCGCGCTGGTTGCGCCCCCTATCGCATTGTATCGTTTTCGGTAGTAGAAAGTTATTATTTAATTGTTTTACGCTAGAAAACGTACTTTTGTCCTAGGAAAAAACCAAAAAAGATTTTTCTTGACTTTTTCTTCAAGTGAATATAGCCGTGTGGTACATCATAATTAGCGGCTCGCGGCGCTCTATCTACTGAGCGACTGCATTTATTCACGTGTCATAGAAAAATCTTCCAAAAACTTCAATTTTCCGAAAATTTTGACCGTTTTAGGGTGATTTTGCGCGTTTTTTCAAATTTCCTCCAACACCTGGCTTGTTTCTGCACATCCCGTGGCTGGTTCACCTTTGCCCGACGTCCCCGCACGTACCTGCAACAGAAAAAACACCAATTATAGCAAGAAATTGAAAAAACTGCCCGACCACTCTGAAACCGTCGACCCAAAATCCACCTAAGCCCTGACAAATTTACATACTTCATACAAATACCGACTTTTATTTGTTGACTTACAGTCGCATGCGATATATCAAATTAAGCGTCTCGGTGCCTATTGTGCGATAATACCTTAATAAGACACACGTTTTATATAAAAAACGTGATTTTTCGACCTTTTTCGCATTTCCTTAAAGACTTGTAAAATTTTTATAATTATTTGGCTTTAAAATACTTCTTTTATCTAAATTATTAGTTTCTGACTGCTTTTTAAGTAGTGCCTATCGCGCTGGTTGCGCCCCCTATCGCATTGTATCGTTTTCGGTAGTAGAAAGTTATTATTTAATTGTTTTACGCTAGAAAACGTACTTTTGTCCTAGGAAAAAACCAAAAAAGATTTTTCTTGACTTTTTCTTCAAGTGAATATAGCCGTGTGGTACATCATAATTAGCGGCTCGCGGCGCTCTATCTACTGAGCGACTGCATTTATTCACGTGTCATAGAAAAATCTTCCAAAAACTTCAATTTTCCGAAAATTTTGACCGTTTTAGGGTGATTTTGCGCGTTTTTTCAAATTTCCTCCAACACCTGGCTTGTTTCTGCACATCCCGTGGCTGGTTCACCTTTGCCCGACGTCCCCGCACGTACCTGCAACAGAAAAAACACCAATTATAGCAAGAAATTGAAAAAACTGCCCGACCACTCTGAAACCGTCGACCCAAAATCCACCTAAGCCCTGACAAATTTACATACTTCATACAAATACCGACTTTTATTTGTTGACTTACAGTCGCATGCGATATATCAAATTAAGCGTCTCGGTGCCTATTGTGCGATAATACCTTAATAAGACACACGTTTTATATAAAAAACGTGATTTTTCGACCTTTTTCGCATTTCCTTAAAGACTTGTAAAATTTTTATAATTATTTGGCTTTAAAATACTTCTTTTATCTAAATTATTAGTTTCTGACTGCTTTTTAAGTAGTGCCTATCGCGCTGGTTGCGCCCCCTATCGCATTGTATCGTTTTCGGTAGTAGAAAGTTATTATTTAATTGTTTTACGCTAGAAAACGTACTTTTGTCCTAGGAAAAAACCAAAAAAGATTTTTCTTGACTTTTTCTTCAAGTGAATATAGCCGTGTGGTACATCATAATTAGCGGCTCGCGGCGCTCTATCTACTGAGCGACTGCATTTATTCACGTGTCATAGAAAAATCTTCCAAAAACTTCAATTTTCCGAAAATTTTGACCGTTTTAGGGTGATTTTGCGCGTTTTTTCAAATTTCCTCCAACACCTGGCTTGTTTCTGCACATCCCGTGGCTGGTTCACCTTTGCCCGACGTCCCCGCACGTACCTGCAACAGAAAAAACACCAATTATAGCAAGAAATTGAAAAAACTGCCCGACCACTCTGAAACCGTCGACCCAAAATCCACCTAAGCCCTGACAAATTTACATACTTCATACAAATACCGACTTTTATTTGTTGACTTACAGTCGCATGCGATATATCAAATTAAGCGTCTCGGTGCCTATTGTGCGATAATACCTTAATAAGACACACGTTTTATATAAAAAACGTGATTTTTCGACCTTTTTCGCATTTCCTTAAAGACTTGTAAAATTTTTATAATTATTTGGCTTTAAAATACTTCTTTTATCTAAATTATTAGTTTCTGACTGCTTTTTAAGTAGTGCCTATCGCGCTGGTTGCGCCCCCTATCGCATTGTATCGTTTTCGGTAGTAGAAAGTTATTATTTAATTGTTTTACGCTAGAAAACGTACTTTTGTCCTAGGAAAAAACCAAAAAAGATTTTTCTTGACTTTTTCTTCAAGTGAATATAGCCGTGTGGTACATCATAATTAGCGGCTCGCGGCGCTCTATCTACTGAGCGACTGCATTTATTCACGTGTCATAGAAAAATCTTCCAAAAACTTCAATTTTCCGAAAATTTTGACCGTTTTAGGGTGATTTTGCGCGTTTTTTCAAATTTCCTCCAACACCTGGCTTGTTTCTGCACATCCCGTGGCTGGTTCACCTTTGCCCGACGTCCCCGCACGTACCTGCAACAGAAAAAACACCAATTATAGCAAGAAATTGAAAAAACTGCCCGACCACTCTGAAACCGTCGACCCAAAATCCACCTAAGCCCTGACAAATTTACATACTTCATACAAATACCGACTTTTATTTGTTGACTTACAGTCGCATGCGATATATCAAATTAAGCGTCTCGGTGCCTATTGTGCGATAATACCTTAATAAGACACACGTTTTATATAAAAAACGTGATTTTTCGACCTTTTTCGCATTTCCTTAAAGACTTGTAAAATTTTTATAATTATTTGGCTTTAAAATACTTCTTTTATCTAAATTATTAGTTTCTGACTGCTTTTTAAGTAGTGCCTATCACGCTGGTTGCGCCCCCTATCGCATTGTATCGTTTTCGGTAGTAGAAAGTTATTATTTAATTGTTTTACGCTAGAAAACGTACTTTTGTCCTAGGAAAAAACCAAAAAAGATTTTTCTTGACTTTTTCTTCAAGTGAATATAGCCGTGTGGTACATCATAATTAGCGGCTCGCGGCGCTCTATCTACTGAGCGACTGCATTTATTCACGTGTCATAGAAAAATCTTCCAAAAACTTCAATTTTCCGAAAATTTTGACCGTTTTAGGGTGATTTTGCGCGTTTTTTCAAATTTCCTCCAACACCTGGCTTGTTTCTGCACATCCCGTGGCTGGTTCACCTTTGCCCGACGTCCCCGCACGTACCTGCAACAGAAAAAACACCAATTATAGCAAGAAATTGAAAAAACTGCCCGACCACTCTGAAACCGTCGACCCAAAATCCACCTAAGCCCTGACAAATTTACATACTTCATACAAATACCGACTTTTATTTGTTGACTTACAGTCGCATGCGATATATCAAATTAAGCGTCTCGGTGCCTATTGTGCGATAATACCTTAATAAGACACACGTTTTATATAAAAAACGTGATTTTTCGACCTTTTTCGCATTTCCTTAAAGACTTGTAAAATTTTTATAATTATTTGGCTTTAAAATACTTCTTTTATCTAAATTATTAGTTTCTGACTGCTTTTTAAGTAGTGCCTATCGCGCTGGTTGCGCCCCCTATCGCATTGTATCGTTTTCGGTAGTAGAAAGTTATTATTTAATTGTTTTACGCTAGAAAACGTACTTTTGTCCTAGGAAAAAACCAAAAAAGATTTTTCTTGACTTTTTCTTCAAGTGAATATAGCCGTGTGGTACATCATAATTAGCGGCTCGCGGCGCTCTATCTACTGAGCGACTGCATTTATTCACGTGTCATAGAAAAATCTTCCAAAAACTTCAATTTTCCGAAAATTTTGACCGTTTTAGGGTGATTTTGCGCGTTTTTTCAAATTTCCTCCAACACCTGGCTTGTTTCTGCACATCCCGTGGCTGGTTCACCTTTGCCCGACGTCCCCGCACGTACCTGCAACAGAAAAAACACCAATTATAGCAAGAAATTGAAAAAACTGCCCGACCACTCTGAAACCGTCGACCCAAAATCCACCTAAGCCCTGACAAATTTACATACTTCATACAAATACCGACTTTTATTTGTTGACTTACAGTCGCATGCGATATATCAAATTAAGCGTCTCGGTGCCTATTGTGCGATAATACCTTAATAAGACACACGTTTTATATAAAAAACGTGATTTTTCGACCTTTTTCGCATTTCCTTAAAGACTTGTAAAATTTTTATAATTATTTGGCTTTAAAATACTTCTTTTATCTAAATTATTAGTTTCTGACTGCTTTTTAAGTAGTGCCTATCGCGCTGGTTGCGCCCCCTATCGCATTGTATCGTTTTCGGTAGTAGAAAGTTATTATTTAATTGTTTTACGCTAGAAAACGTACTTTTGTCCTAGGAAAAAACCAAAAAAGATTTTTCTTGACTTTTTCTTCAAGTGAATATAGCCGTGTGGTACATCATAATTAGCGGCTCGCGGCGCTCTATCTACTGAGCGACTGCATTTATTCACGTGTCATAGAAAAATCTTCCAAAAACTTCAATTTTCCGAAAATTTTGACCGTTTTAGGGTGATTTTGCGCGTTTTTTCAAATTTCCTCCAACACCTGGCTTGTTTCTGCACATCCCGTGGCTGGTTCACCTTTGCCCGACGTCCCCGCACGTACCTGCAACAGAAAAAACACCAATTATAGCAAGAAATTGAAAAAACTGCCCGACCACTCTGAAACCGTCGACCCAAAATCCACCTAAGCCCTGACAAATTTACATACTTCATACAAATACCGACTTTTATTTGTTGACTTACAGTCGCATGCGATATATCAAATTAAGCGTCTCGGTGCCTATTGTGCGATAATACCTTAATAAGACACACGTTTTATATAAAAAACGTGATTTTTCGACCTTTTTCGCATTTCCTTAAAGACTTGTAAAATTTTTATAATTATTTGGCTTTAAAATACTTCTTTTATCTAAATTATTAGTTTCTGACTGCTTTTTAAGTAGTGCCTATCACGCTGGTTGCGCCCCCTATCGCATTGTATCGTTTTCGGTAGTAGAAAGTTATTATTTAATTGTTTTACGCTAGAAAACGTACTTTTGTCCTAGGAAAAAACCAAAAAAGATTTTTCTTGACTTTTTCTTCAAGTGAATATAGCCGTGTGGTACATCATAATTAGCGGCTCGCGGCGCTCTATCTACTGAGCGACTGCATTTATTCACGTGTCATAGAAAAATCTTCCAAAAACTTCAATTTTCCGAAAATTTTGACCGTTTTAGGGTGATTTTGCGCGTTTTTTCAAATTTCCTCCAACACCTGGCTTGTTTCTGCACATCCCGTGGCTGGTTCACCTTTGCCCGACGTCCCCGCACGTACCTGCAACAGAAAAAACACCAATTATAGCAAGAAATTGAAAAAACTGCCCGACCACTCTGAAACCGTCGACCCAAAATCCACCTAAGCCCTGACAAATTTACATACTTCATACAAATACCGACTTTTATTTGTTGACTTACAGTCGCATGCGATATATCAAATTAAGCGTCTCGGTGCCTATTGTGCGATAATACCTTAATAAGACACACGTTTTATATAAAAAACGTGATTTTTCGACCTTTTTCGCATTTCCTTAAAGACTTGTAAAATTTTTATAATTATTTGGCTTTAAAATACTTCTTTTATCTAAATTATTAGTTTCTGACTGCTTTTTAAGTAGTGCCTATCGCGCTGGTTGCGCCCCCTATCGCATTGTATCGTTTTCGGTAGTAGAAAGTTATTATTTAATTGTTTTACGCTAGAAAACGTACTTTTGTCCTAGGAAAAAACCAAAAAAGATTTTTCTTGACTTTTTCTTCAAGTGAATATAGCCGTGTGGTACATCATAATTAGCGGCTCGCGGCGCTCTATCTACTGAGCGACTGCATTTATTCACGTGTCATAGAAAAATCTTCCAAAAACTTCAATTTTCCGAAAATTTTGACCGTTTTAGGGTGATTTTGCGCGTTTTTTCAAATTTCCTCCAACACCTGGCTTGTTTCTGCACATCCCGTGGCTGGTTCACCTTTGCCCGACGTCCCCGCACGTACCTGCAACAGAAAAAACACCAATTATAGCAAGAAATTGAAAAAACTGCCCGACCACTCTGAAACCGTCGACCCAAAATCCACCTAAGCCCTGACAAATTTACATACTTCATACAAATACCGACTTTTATTTGTTGACTTACAGTCGCATGCGATATATCAAATTAAGCGTCTCGGTGCCTATTGTGCGATAATACCTTAATAAGACACACGTTTTATATAAAAAACGTGATTTTTCGACCTTTTTCGCATTTCCTTAAAGACTTGTAAAATTTTTATAATTATTTGGCTTTAAAATACTTCTTTTATCTAAATTATTAGTTTCTGACTGCTTTTTAAGTAGTGCCTATCGCGCTGGTTGCGCCCCCTATCGCATTGTATCGTTTTCGGTAGTAGAAAGTTATTATTTAATTGTTTTACGCTAGAAAACGTACTTTTGTCCTAGGAAAAAACCAAAAAAGATTTTTCTTGACTTTTTCTTCAAGTGAATATAGCCGTGTGGTACATCATAATTAGCGGCTCGCGGCGCTCTATCTACTGAGCGACTGCATTTATTCACGTGTCATAGAAAAATCTTCCAAAAACTTCAATTTTCCGAAAATTTTGACCGTTTTAGGGTGATTTTGCGCGTTTTTTCAAATTTCCTCCAACACCTGGCTTGTTTCTGCACATCCCGTGGCTGGTTCACCTTTGCCCGACGTCCCCGCACGTACCTGCAACAGAAAAAACACCAATTATAGCAAGAAATTGAAAAAACTGCCCGACCACTCTGAAACCGTCGACCCAAAATCCACCTAAGCCCTGACAAATTTACATACTTCATACAAATACCGACTTTTATTTGTTGACTTACAGTCGCATGCGATATATCAAATTAAGCGTCTCGGTGCCTATTGTGCGATAATACCTTAATAAGACACACGTTTTATATAAAAAACGTGATTTTTCGACCTTTTTCGCATTTCCTTAAAGACTTGTAAAATTTTTATAATTATTTGGCTTTAAAATACTTCTTTTATCTAAATTATTAGTTTCTGACTGCTTTTTAAGTAGTGCCTATCGCGCTGGTTGCGCCCCCTATCGCATTGTATCGTTTTCGGTAGTAGAAAGTTATTATTTAATTGTTTTACGCTAGAAAACGTACTTTTGTCCTAGGAAAAAACCAAAAAAGATTTTTCTTGACTTTTTCTTCAAGTGAATATAGCCGTGTGGTACATCATAATTAGCGGCTCGCGGCGCTCTATCTACTGAGCGACTGCATTTATTCACGTGTCATAGAAAAATCTTCCAAAAACTTCAATTTTCCGAAAATTTTGACCGTTTTAGGGTGATTTTGCGCGTTTTTTCAAATTTCCTCCAACACCTGGCTTGTTTCTGCACATCCCGTGGCTGGTTCACCTTTGCCCGACGTCCCCGCACGTACCTGCAACAGAAAAAACACCAATTATAGCAAGAAATTGAAAAAACTGCCCGACCACTCTGAAACCGTCGACCCAAAATCCACCTAAGCCCTGACAAATTTACATACTTCATACAAATACCGACTTTTATTTGTTGACTTACAGTCGCATGCGATATATCAAATTAAGCGTCTCGGTGCCTATTGTGCGATAATACCTTAATAAGACACACGTTTTATATAAAAAACGTGATTTTTCGACCTTTTTCGCATTTCCTTAAAGACTTGTAAAATTTTTATAATTATTTGGCTTTAAAATACTTCTTTTATCTAAATTATTAGTTTCTGACTGCTTTTTAAGTAGTGCCTATCGCGCTGGTTGCGCCCCCTATCGCATTGTATCGTTTTCGGTAGTAGAAAGTTATTATTTAATTGTTTTACGCTAGAAAACGTACTTTTGTCCTAGGAAAAAACCAAAAAAGATTTTTCTTGACTTTTTCTTCAAGTGAATATAGCCGTGTGGTACATCATAATTAGCGGCTCGCGGCGCTCTATCTACTGAGCGACTGCATTTATTCACGTGTCATAGAAAAATCTTCCAAAAACTTCAATTTTCCGAAAATTTTGACCGTTTTAGGGTGATTTTGCGCGTTTTTTCAAATTTCCTCCAACACCTGGCTTGTTTCTGCACATCCCGTGGCTGGTTCACCTTTGCCCGACGTCCCCGCACGTACCTGCAACAGAAAAAACACCAATTATAGCAAGAAATTGAAAAAACTGCCCGACCACTCTGAAACCGTCGACCCAAAATCCACCTAAGCCCTGACAAATTTACATACTTCATACAAATACCGACTTTTATTTGTTGACTTACAGTCGCATGCGATATATCAAATTAAGCGTCTCGGTGCCTATTGTGCGATAATACCTTAATAAGACACACGTTTTATATAAAAAACGTGATTTTTCGACCTTTTTCGCATTTCCTTAAAGACTTGTAAAATTTTTATAATTATTTGGCTTTAAAATACTTCTTTTATCTAAATTATTAGTTTCTGACTGCTTTTTAAGTAGTGCCTATCGCGCTGGTTGCGCCCCCTATCGCATTGTATCGTTTTCGGTAGTAGAAAGTTATTATTTAATTGTTTTACGCTAGAAAACGTACTTTTGTCCTAGGAAAAAACCAAAAAAGATTTTTCTTGACTTTTTCTTCAAGTGAATATAGCCGTGTGGTACATCATAATTAGCGGCTCGCGGCGCTCTATCTACTGAGCGACTGCATTTATTCACGTGTCATAGAAAAATCTTCCAAAAACTTCAATTTTCCGAAAATTTTGACCGTTTTAGGGTGATTTTGCGCGTTTTTTCAAATTTCCTCCAACACCTGGCTTGTTTCTGCACATCCCGTGGCTGGTTCACCTTTGCCCGACGTCCCCGCACGTACCTGCAACAGAAAAAACACCAATTATAGCAAGAAATTGAAAAAACTGCCCGACCACTCTGAAACCGTCGACCCAAAATCCACCTAAGCCCTGACAAATTTACATACTTCATACAAATACCGACTTTTATTTGTTGACTTACAGTCGCATGCGATATATCAAATTAAGCGTCTCGGTGCCTATTGTGCGATAATACCTTAATAAGACACACGTTTTATATAAAAAACGTGATTTTTCGACCTTTTTCGCATTTCCTTAAAGACTTGTAAAATTTTTATAATTATTTGGCTTTAAAATACTTCTTTTATCTAAATTATTAGTTTCTGACTGCTTTTTAAGTAGTGCCTATCGCGCTGGTTGCGCCCCCTATCGCATTGTATCGTTTTCGGTAGTAGAAAGTTATTATTTAATTGTTTTACGCTAGAAAACGTACTTTTGTCCTAGGAAAAAACCAAAAAAGATTTTTCTTGACTTTTTCTTCAAGTGAATATAGCCGTGTGGTACATCATAATTAGCGGCTCGCGGCGCTCTATCTACTGAGCGACTGCATTTATTCACGTGTCATAGAAAAATCTTCCAAAAACTTCAATTTTCCGAAAATTTTGACCGTTTTAGGGTGATTTTGCGCGTTTTTTCAAATTTCCTCCAACACCTGGCTTGTTTCTGCACATCCCGTGGCTGGTTCACCTTTGCCCGACGTCCCCGCACGTACCTGCAACAGAAAAAACACCAATTATAGCAAGAAATTGAAAAAACTGCCCGACCACTCTGAAACCGTCGACCCAAAATCCACCTAAGCCCTGACAAATTTACATACTTCATACAAATACCGACTTTTATTTGTTGACTTACAGTCGCATGCGATATATCAAATTAAGCGTCTCGGTGCCTATTGTGCGATAATACCTTAATAAGACACACGTTTTATATAAAAAACGTGATTTTTCGACCTTTTTCGCATTTCCTTAAAGACTTGTAAAATTTTTATAATTATTTGGCTTTAAAATACTTCTTTTATCTAAATTATTAGTTTCTGACTGCTTTTTAAGTAGTGCCTATCGCGCTGGTTGCGCCCCCTATCGCATTGTATCGTTTTCGGTAGTAGAAAGTTATTATTTAATTGTTTTACGCTAGAAAACGTACTTTTGTCCTAGGAAAAAACCAAAAAAGATTTTTCTTGACTTTTTCTTCAAGTGAATATAGCCGTGTGGTACATCATAATTAGCGGCTCGCGGCGCTCTATCTACTGAGCGACTGCATTTATTCACGTGTCATAGAAAAATCTTCCAAAAACTTCAATTTTCCGAAAATTTTGACCGTTTTAGGGTGATTTTGCGCGTTTTTTCAAATTTCCTCCAACACCTGGCTTGTTTCTGCACATCCCGTGGCTGGTTCACCTTTGCCCGACGTCCCCGCACGTACCTGCAACAGAAAAAACACCAATTATAGCAAGAAATTGAAAAAACTGCCCGACCACTCTGAAACCGTCGACCCAAAATCCACCTAAGCCCTGACAAATTTACATACTTCATACAAATACCGACTTTTATTTGTTGACTTACAGTCGCATGCGATATATCAAATTAAGCGTCTCGGTGCCTATTGTGCGATAATACCTTAATAAGACACACGTTTTATATAAAAAACGTGATTTTTCGACCTTTTTCGCATTTCCTTAAAGACTTGTAAAATTTTTATAATTATTTGGCTTTAAAATACTTCTTTTATCTAAATTATTAGTTTCTGACTGCTTTTTAAGTAGTGCCTATCGCGCTGGTTGCGCCCCCTATCGCATTGTATCGTTTTCGGTAGTAGAAAGTTATTATTTAATTGTTTTACGCTAGAAAACGTACTTTTGTCCTAGGAAAAAACCAAAAAAGATTTTTCTTGACTTTTTCTTCAAGTGAATATAGCCGTGTGGTACATCATAATTAGCGGCTCGCGGCGCTCTATCTACTGAGCGACTGCATTTATTCACGTGTCATAGAAAAATCTTCCAAAAACTTCAATTTTCCGAAAATTTTGACCGTTTTAGGGTGATTTTGCGCGTTTTTTCAAATTTCCTCCAACACCTGGCTTGTTTCTGCACATCCCGTGGCTGGTTCACCTTTGCCCGACGTCCCCGCACGTACCTGCAACAGAAAAAACACCAATTATAGCAAGAAATTGAAAAAACTGCCCGACCACTCTGAAACCGTCGACCCAAAATCCACCTAAGCCCTGACAAATTTACATACTTCATACAAATACCGACTTTTATTTGTTGACTTACAGTCGCATGCGATATATCAAATTAAGCGTCTCGGTGCCTATTGTGCGATAATACCTTAATAAGACACACGTTTTATATAAAAAACGTGATTTTTCGACCTTTTTCGCATTTCCTTAAAGACTTGTAAAATTTTTATAATTATTTGGCTTTAAAATACTTCTTTTATCTAAATTATTAGTTTCTGACTGCTTTTTAAGTAGTGCCTATCGCGCTGGTTGCGCCCCCTATCGCATTGTATCGTTTTCGGTAGTAGAAAGTTATTATTTAATTGTTTTACGCTAGAAAACGTACTTTTGTCCTAGGAAAAAACCAAAAAAGATTTTTCTTGACTTTTTCTTCAAGTGAATATAGCCGTGTGGTACATCATAATTAGCGGCTCGCGGCGCTCTATCTACTGAGCGACTGCATTTATTCACGTGTCATAGAAAAATCTTCCAAAAACTTCAATTTTCCGAAAATTTTGACCGTTTTAGGGTGATTTTGCGCGTTTTTTCAAATTTCCTCCAACACCTGGCTTGTTTCTGCACATCCCGTGGCTGGTTCACCTTTGCCCGACGTCCCCGCACGTACCTGCAACAGAAAAAACACCAATTATAGCAAGAAATTGAAAAAACTGCCCGACCACTCTGAAACCGTCGACCCAAAATCCACCTAAGCCCTGACAAATTTACATACTTCATACAAATACCGACTTTTATTTGTTGACTTACAGTCGCATGCGATATATCAAATTAAGCGTCTCGGTGCCTATTGTGCGATAATACCTTAATAAGACACACGTTTTATATAAAAAACGTGATTTTTCGACCTTTTTCGCATTTCCTTAAAGACTTGTAAAATTTTTATAATTATTTGGCTTTAAAATACTTCTTTTATCTAAATTATTAGTTTCTGACTGCTTTTTAAGTAGTGCCTATCGCGCTGGTTGCGCCCCCTATCGCATTGTATCGTTTTCGGTAGTAGAAAGTTATTATTTAATTGTTTTACGCTAGAAAACGTACTTTTGTCCTAGGAAAAAACCAAAAAAGATTTTTCTTGACTTTTTCTTCAAGTGAATATAGCCGTGTGGTACATCATAATTAGCGGCTCGCGGCGCTCTATCTACTGAGCGACTGCATTTATTCACGTGTCATAGAAAAATCTTCCAAAAACTTCAATTTTCCGAAAATTTTGACCGTTTTAGGGTGATTTTGCGCGTTTTTTCAAATTTCCTCCAACACCTGGCTTGTTTCTG
The DNA here is from genome assembly GCA_947579855.1 of Anticlea derivata. Lineage (NCBI taxonomy): Eukaryota > Metazoa > Arthropoda > Insecta > Lepidoptera > Geometridae > Anticlea > Anticlea derivata. Next base: position 140,765 of record OX388271.1, read on the forward strand.
CACATCCCGTGGCTGGTTCACCTTTGCCCGACGTCCCCGCACGTACCTGCAACAGAAAAAACACCAATTATAGCAAGAAATTGAAAAAACTGCCCGACCACTCTGAAACCGTCGACCCAAAATCCACCTAAGCCCTGACAAATTTACATACTTCATACAAATACCGACTTTTATTTGTTGACTTACAGTCGCATGCGATATATCAAATTAAGCGTCTCGGTGCCTATTGTGCGATAATACCTTAATAAGACACACGTTTTATATAAAAAACGTGATTTTTCGACCTTTTTCGCATTTCCTTAAAGACTTGTAAAATTTTTATAATTATTTGGCTTTAAAATACTTCTTTTATCTAAATTATTAGTTTCTGACTGCTTTTTAAGTAGTGCCTATCGCGCTGGTTGCGCCCCCTATCGCATTGTATCGTTTTCGGTAGTAGAAAGTTATTATTTAATTGTTTTACGCTAGAAAACGTACTTTTGTCCTAGGAAAAAACCAAAAAAGATTTTTCTTGACTTTTTCTTCAAGTGAATATAGCCGTGTGGTACATCATAATTAGCGGCTCGCGGCGCTCTATCTACTGAGCGACTGCATTTATTCACGTGTCATAGAAAAATCTTCCAAAAACTTCAATTTTCCGAAAATTTTGACCGTTTTAGGGTGATTTTGCGCGTTTTTTCAAATTTCCTCCAACACCTGGCTTGTTTCTGCACATCCCGTGGCTGGTTCACCTTTGCCCGACGTCCCCGCACGTACCTGCAACAGAAAAAACACCAATTATAGCAAGAAATTGAAAAAACTGCCCGACCACTCTGAAACCGTCGACCCAAAATCCACCTAAGCCCTGACAAATTTACATACTTCATACAAATACCGACTTTTATTTGTTGACTTACAGTCGCATGCGATATATCAAATTAAGCGTCTCGGTGCCTATTGTGCGATAATACCTTAATAAGACACACGTTTTATATAAAAAACGTGATTTTTCGACCTTTTTCGCATTTCCTTAAAGACTTGTAAAATTTTTATAATTATTTGGCTTTAAAATACTTCTTTTATCTAAATTATTAGTTTCTGACTGCTTTTTAAGTAGTGCCTATCGCGCTGGTTGCGCCCCCTATCGCATTGTATCGTTTTCGGTAGTAGAAAGTTATTATTTAATTGTTTTACGCTAGAAAACGTACTTTTGTCCTAGGAAAAAACCAAAAAAGATTTTTCTTGACTTTTTCTTCAAGTGAATATAGCCGTGTGGTACATCATAATTAGCGGCTCGCGGCGCTCTATCTACTGAGCGACTGCATTTATTCACGTGTCATAGAAAAATCTTCCAAAAACTTCAATTTTCCGAAAATTTTGACCGTTTTAGGGTGATTTTGCGCGTTTTTTCAAATTTCCTCCAACACCTGGCTTGTTTCTGCACATCCCGTGGCTGGTTCACCTTTGCCCGACGTCCCCGCACGTACCTGCAACAGAAAAAACACCAATTATAGCAAGAAATTGAAAAAACTGCCCGACCACTCTGAAACCGTCGACCCAAAATCCACCTAAGCCCTGACAAATTTACATACTTCATACAAATACCGACTTTTATTTGTTGACTTACAGTCGCATGCGATATATCAAATTAAGCGTCTCGGTGCCTATTGTGCGATAATACCTTAATAAGACACACGTTTTATATAAAAAACGTGATTTTTCGACCTTTTTCGCATTTCCTTAAAGACTTGTAAAATTTTTATAATTATTTGGCTTTAAAATACTTCTTTTATCTAAATTATTAGTTTCTGACTGCTTTTTAAGTAGTGCCTATCGCGCTGGTTGCGCCCCCTATCGCATTGTATCGTTTTCGGTAGTAGAAAGTTATTATTTAATTGTTTTACGCTAGAAAACGTACTTTTGTCCTAGGAAAAAACCAAAAAAGATTTTTCTTGACTTTTTCTTCAAGTGAATATAGCCGTGTGGTACATCATAATTAGCGGCTCGCGGCGCTCTATCTACTGAGCGACTGCATTTATTCACGTGTCATAGAAAAATCTTCCAAAAACTTCAATTTTCCGAAAATTTTGACCGTTTTAGGGTGATTTTGCGCGTTTTTTCAAATTTCCTCCAACACCTGGCTTGTTTCTGCACATCCCGTGGCTGGTTCACCTTTGCCCGACGTCCCCGCACGTACCTGCAACAGAAAAAACACCAATTATAGCAAGAAATTGAAAAAACTGCCCGACCACTCTGAAACCGTCGACCCAAAATCCACCTAAGCCCTGACAAATTTACATACTTCATACAAATACCGACTTTTATTTGTTGACTTACAGTCGCATGCGATATATCAAATTAAGCGTCTCGGTGCCTATTGTGCGATAATACCTTAATAAGACACACGTTTTATATAAAAAACGTGATTTTTCGACCTTTTTCGCATTTCCTTAAAGACTTGTAAAATTTTTATAATTATTTGGCTTTAAAATACTTCTTTTATCTAAATTATTAGTTTCTGACTGCTTTTTAAGTAGTGCCTATCGCGCTGGTTGCGCCCCCTATCGCATTGTATCGTTTTCGGTAGTAGAAAGTTATTATTTAATTGTTTTACGCTAGAAAACGTACTTTTGTCCTAGGAAAAAACCAAAAAAGATTTTTCTTGACTTTTTCTTCAAGTGAATATAGCCGTGTGGTACATCATAATTAGCGGCTCGCGGCGCTCTATCTACTGAGCGACTGCATTTATTCACGTGTCATAGAAAAATCTTCCAAAAACTTCAATTTTCCGAAAATTTTGACCGTTTTAGGGTGATTTTGCGCGTTTTTTCAAATTTCCTCCAACACCTGGCTTGTTTCTGCACATCCCGTGGCTGGTTCACCTTTGCCCGACGTCCCCGCACGTACCTGCAACAGAAAAAACACCAATTATAGCAAGAAATTGAAAAAACTGCCCGACCACTCTGAAACCGTCGACCCAAAATCCACCTAAGCCCTGACAAATTTACATACTTCATACAAATACCGACTTTTATTTGTTGACTTACAGTCGCATGCGATATATCAAATTAAGCGTCTCGGTGCCTATTGTGCGATAATACCTTAATAAGACACACGTTTTATATAAAAAACGTGATTTTTCGACCTTTTTCGCATTTCCTTAAAGACTTGTAAAATTTTTATAATTATTTGGCTTTAAAATACTTCTTTTATCTAAATTATTAGTTTCTGACTGCTTTTTAAGTAGTGCCTATCGCGCTGGTTGCGCCCCCTATCGCATTGTATCGTTTTCGGTAGTAGAAAGTTATTATTTAATTGTTTTACGCTAGAAAACGTACTTTTGTCCTAGGAAAAAACCAAAAAAGATTTTTCTTGACATTTTCTTCAAGTGAATATAGCCGTGTGGTACATCATAATTAGCGGCTCGCGGCGCTCTATCTACTGAGCGACTGCATTTATTCACGTGTCATAGAAAAATCTTCCAAAAACTTCAATTTTCCGAAAATTTTGACCGTTTTAGGGTGATTTTGCGCGTTTTTTCAAATTTCCTCCAACACCTGGCTTGTTTCTGCACATCCCGTGGCTGGTTCACCTTTGCCCGACGTCCCCGCACGTACCTGCAACAGAAAAAACACCAATTATAGCAAGAAATTGAAAAAACTGCCCGACCACTCTGAAACCGTCGACCCAAAATCCACCTAAGCCCTGACAAATTTACATACTTCATACAAATACCGACTTTTATTTGTTGACTTACAGTCGCATGCGATATATCAAATTAAGCGTCTCGGTGCCTATTGTGCGATAATACCTTAATAAGACACACGTTTTATATAAAAAACGTGATTTTTCGACCTTTTTCGCATTTCCTTAAAGACTTGTAAAATTTTTATAATTATTTGGCTTTAAAATACTTCTTTTATCTAAATTATTAGTTTCTGACTGCTTTTTAAGTAGTGCCTATCGCGCTGGTTGCGCCCCCTATCGCATTGTATCGTTTTCGGTAGTAGAAAGTTATTATTTAATTGTTTTACGCTAGAAAACGTACTTTTGTCCTAGGAAAAAACCAAAAAAGATTTTTCTTGACTTTTTCTTCAAGTGAATATAGCCGTGTGGTACATCATAATTAGCGGCTCGCGGCGCTCTATCTACTGAGCGACTGCATTTATTCACGTGTCATAGAAAAATCTTCCAAAAACTTCAATTTTCCGAAAATTTTGACCGTTTTAGGGTGATTTTGCGCGTTTTTTCAAATTTCCTCCAACACCTGGCTTGTTTCTGCACATCCCGTGGCTGGTTCACCTTTGCCCGACGTCCCCGCACGTACCTGCAACAGAAAAAACACCAATTATAGCAAGAAATTGAAAAAACTGCCCGACCACTCTGAAACCGTCGACCCAAAATCCACCTAAGCCCTGACAAATTTACATACTTCATACAAATACCGACTTTTATTTGTTGACTTACAGTCGCATGCGATATATCAAATTAAGCGTCTCGGTGCCTATTGTGCGATAATACCTTAATAAGACACACGTTTTATATAAAAAACGTGATTTTTCGACCTTTTTCGCATTTCCTTAAAGACTTGTAAAATTTTTATAATTATTTGGCTTTAAAATACTTCTTTTATCTAAATTATTAGTTTCTGACTGCTTTTTAAGTAGTGCCTATCGCGCTGGTTGCGCCCCCTATCGCATTGTATCGTTTTCGGTAGTAGAAAGTTATTATTTAATTGTTTTACGCTAGAAAACGTACTTTTGTCCTAGGAAAAAACCAAAAAAGATTTTTCTTGACTTTTTCTTCAAGTGAATATAGCCGTGTGGTACATCATAATTAGCGGCTCGCGGCGCTCTATCTACTGAGCGACTGCATTTATTCACGTGTCATAGAAAAATCTTCCAAAAACTTCAATTTTCCGAAAATTTTGACCGTTTTAGGGTGATTTTGCGCGTTTTTTCAAATTTCCTCCAACACCTGGCTTGTTTCTGCACATCCCGTGGCTGGTTCACCTTTGCCCGACGTCCCCGCACGTACCTGCAACAGAAAAAACACCAATTATAGCAAGAAATTGAAAAAACTGCCCGACCACTCTGAAACCGTCGACCCAAAATCCACCTAAGCCCTGACAAATTTACATACTTCATACAAATACCGACTTTTATTTGTTGACTTACAGTCGCATGCGATATATCAAATTAAGCGTCTCGGTGCCTATTGTGCGATAATACCTTAATAAGACACACGTTTTATATAAAAAACGTGATTTTTCGACCTTTTTCGCATTTCCTTAAAGACTTGTAAAATTTTTATAATTATTTGGCTTTAAAATACTTCTTTTATCTAAATTATTAGTTTCTGACTGCTTTTTAAGTAGTGCCTATCGCGCTGGTTGCGCCCCCTATCGCATTGTATCGTTTTCGGTAGTAGAAAGTTATTATTTAATTGTTTTACGCTAGAAAACGTACTTTTGTCCTAGGAAAAAACCAAAAAAGATTTTTCTTGACTTTTTCTTCAAGTGAATATAGCCGTGTGGTACATCATAATTAGCGGCTCGCGGCGCTCTATCTACTGAGCGACTGCATTTATTCACGTGTCATAGAAAAATCTTCCAAAAACTTCAATTTTCCGAAAATTTTGACCGTTTTAGGGTGATTTTGCGCGTTTTTTCAAATTTCCTCCAACACCTGGCTTGTTTCTGCACATCCCGTGGCTGGTTCACCTTTGCCCGACGTCCCCGCACGTACCTGCAACAGAAAAAACACCAATTATAGCAAGAAATTGAAAAAACTGCCCGACCACTCTGAAACCGTCGACCCAAAATCCACCTAAGCCCTGACAAATTTACATACTTCATACAAATACCGACTTTTATTTGTTGACTTACAGTCGCATGCGATATATCAAATTAAGCGTCTCGGTGCCTATTGTGCGATAATACCTTAATAAGACACACGTTTTATATAAAAAACGTGATTTTTCGACCTTTTTCGCATTTCCTTAAAGACTTGTAAAATTTTTATAATTATTTGGCTTTAAAATACTTCTTTTATCTAAATTATTAGTTTCTGACTGCTTTTTAAGTAGTGCCTATCGCGCTGGTTGCGCCCCCTATCGCATTGTATCGTTTTCGGTAGTAGAAAGTTATTATTTAATTGTTTTACGCTAGAAAACGTACTTTTGTCCTAGGAAAAAACCAAAAAAGATTTTTCTTGACTTTTTCTTCAAGTGAATATAGCCGTGTGGTACATCATAATTAGCGGCTCGCGGCGCTCTATCTACTGAGCGACTGCATTTATTCACGTGTCATAGAAAAATCTTCCAAAAACTTCAATTTTCCGAAAATTTTGACCGTTTTAGGGTGATTTTGCGCGTTTTTTCAAATTTCCTCCAACACCTGGCTTGTTTCTGCACATCCCGTGGCTGGTTCACCTTTGCCCGACGTCCCCGCACGTACCTGCAACAGAAAAAACACCAATTATAGCAAGAAATTGAAAAAACTGCCCGACCACTCTGAAACCGTCGACCCAAAATCCACCTAAGCCCTGACAAATTTACATACTTCATACAAATACCGACTTTTATTTGTTGACTTACAGTCGCATGCGATATATCAAATTAAGCGTCTCGGTGCCTATTGTGCGATAATACCTTAATAAGACACACGTTTTATATAAAAAACGTGATTTTTCGACCTTTTTCGCATTTCCTTAAAGACTTGTAAAATTTTTATAATTATTTGGCTTTAAAATACTTCTTTTATCTAAATTATTAGTTTCTGACTGCTTTTTAAGTAGTGCCTATCGCGCTGGTTGCGCCCCCTATCGCATTGTATCGTTTTCGGTAGTAGAAAGTTATTATTTAATTGTTTTACGCTAGAAAACGTACTTTTGTCCTAGGAAAAAACCAAAAAAGATTTTTCTTGACTTTTTCTTCAAGTGAATATAGCCGTGTGGTACATCATAATTAGCGGCTCGCGGCGCTCTATCTACTGAGCGACTGCATTTATTCACGTGTCATAGAAAAATCTTCCAAAAACTTCAATTTTCCGAAAATTTTGACCGTTTTAGGGTGATTTTGCGCGTTTTTTCAAATTTCCTCCAACACCTGGCTTGTTTCTGCACATCCCGTGGCTGGTTCACCTTTGCCCGACGTCCCCGCACGTACCTGCAACAGAAAAAACACCAATTATAGCAAGAAATTGAAAAAACTGCCCGACCACTCTGAAACCGTCGACCCAAAATCCACCTAAGCCCTGACAAATTTACATACTTCATACAAATACCGACTTTTATTTGTTGACTTACAGTCGCATGCGATATATCAAATTAAGCGTCTCGGTGCCTATTGTGCGATAATACCTTAATAAGACACACGTTTTATATAAAAAACGTGATTTTTCGACCTTTTTCGCATTTCCTTAAAGACTTGTAAAATTTTTATAATTATTTGGCTTTAAAATACTTCTTTTATCTAAATTATTAGTTTCTGACTGCTTTTTAAGTAGTGCCTATCGCGCTGGTTGCGCCCCCTATCGCATTGTATCGTTTTCGGTAGTAGAAAGTTATTATTTAATTGTTTTACGCTAGAAAACGTACTTTTGTCCTAGGAAAAAACCAAAAAAGATTTTTCTTGACTTTTTCTTCAAGTGAATATAGCCGTGTGGTACATCATAATTAGCGGCTCGCGGCGCTCTATCTACTGAGCGACTGCATTTATTCACGTGTCATAGAAAAATCTTCCAAAAACTTCAATTTTCCGAAAATTTTGACCGTTTTAGGGTGATTTTGCGCGTTTTTTCAAATTTCCTCCAACACCTGGCTTGTTTCTGCACATCCCGTGGCTGGTTCACCTTTGCCCGACGTCCCCGCACGTACCTGCAACAGAAAAAACACCAATTATAGCAAGAAATTGAAAAAACTGCCCGACCACTCTGAAACCGTCGACCCAAAATCCACCTAAGCCCTGACAAATTTACATACTTCATACAAATACCGACTTTTATTTGTTGACTTACAGTCGCATGCGATATATCAAATTAAGCGTCTCGGTGCCTATTGTGCGATAATACCTTAATAAGACACACGTTTTATATAAAAAACGTGATTTTTCGACCTTTTTCGCATTTCCTTAAAGACTTGTAAAATTTTTATAATTATTTGGCTTTAAAATACTTCTTTTATCTAAATTATTAGTTTCTGACTGCTTTTTAAGTAGTGCCTATCGCGCTGGTTGCGCCCCCTATCGCATTGTATCGTTTTCGGTAGTAGAAAGTTATTATTTAATTGTTTTACGCTAGAAAACGTACTTTTGTCCTAGGAAAAAACCAAAAAAGATTTTTCTTGACTTTTTCTTCAAGTGAATATAGCCGTGTGGTACATCATAATTAGCGGCTCGCGGCGCTCTATCTACTGAGCGACTGCATTTATTCACGTGTCATAGAAAAATCTTCCAAAAACTTCAATTTTCCGAAAATTTTGACCGTTTTAGGGTGATTTTGCGCGTTTTTTCAAATTTCCTCCAACACCTGGCTTGTTTCTGCACATCCCGTGGCTGGTTCACCTTTGCCCGACGTCCCCGCACGTACCTGCAACAGAAAAAACACCAATTATAGCAAGAAATTGAAAAAACTGCCCGACCACTCTGAAACCGTCGACCCAAAATCCACCTAAGCCCTGACAAATTTACATACTTCATACAAATACCGACTTTTATTTGTTGACTTACAGTCGCATGCGATATATCAAATTAAGCGTCTCGGTGCCTATTGTGCGATAATACCTTAATAAGACACACGTTTTATATAAAAAACGTGATTTTTCGACCTTTTTCGCATTTCCTTAAAGACTTGTAAAATTTTTATAATTATTTGGCTTTAAAATACTTCTTTTATCTAAATTATTAGTTTCTGACTGCTTTTTAAGTAGTGCCTATCGCGCTGGTTGCGCCCCCTATCGCATTGTATCGTTTTCGGTAGTAGAAAGTTATTATTTAATTGTTTTACGCTAGAAAACGTACTTTTGTCCTAGGAAAAAACCAAAAAAGATTTTTCTTGACTTTTTCTTCAAGTGAATATAGCCGTGTGGTACATCATAATTAGCGGCTCGCGGCGCTCTATCTACTGAGCGACTGCATTTATTCACGTGTCATAGAAAAATCTTCCAAAAACTTCAATTTTCCGAAAATTTTGACCGTTTTAGGGTGATTTTGCGCGTTTTTTCAAATTTCCTCCAACACCTGGCTTGTTTCTGCACATCCCGTGGCTGGTTCACCTTTGCCCGACGTCCCCGCACGTACCTGCAACAGAAAAAACACCAATTATAGCAAGAAATTGAAAAAACTGCCCGACCACTCTGAAACCGTCGACCCAAAATCCACCTAAGCCCTGACAAATTTACATACTTCATACAAATACCGACTTTTATTTGTTGACTTACAGTCGCATGCGATATATCAAATTAAGCGTCTCGGTGCCTATTGTGCGATAATACCTTAATAAGACACACGTTTTATATAAAAAACGTGATTTTTCGACCTTTTTCGCATTTCCTTAAAGACTTGTAAAATTTTTATAATTATTTGGCTTTAAAATACTTCTTTTATCTAAATTATTAGTTTCTGACTGCTTTTTAAGTAGTGCCTATCGCGCTGGTTGCGCCCCCTATCGCATTGTATCGTTTTCGGTAGTAGAAAGTTATTATTTAATTGTTTTACGCTAGAAAACGTACTTTTGTCCTAGGAAAAAACCAAAAAAGATTTTTCTTGACTTTTTCTTCAAGTGAATATAGCCGTGTGGTACATCATAATTAGCGGCTCGCGGCGCTCTATCTACTGAGCGACTGCATTTATTCACGTGTCATAGAAAAATCTTCCAAAAACTTCAATTTTCCGAAAATTTTGACCGTTTTAGGGTGATTTTGCGCGTTTTTTCAAATTTCCTCCAACACCTGGCTTGTTTCTGCACATCCCGTGGCTGGTTCACCTTTGCCCGACGTCCCCGCACGTACCTGCAACAGAAAAAACACCAATTATAGCAAGAAATTGAAAAAACTGCCCGACCACTCTGAAACCGTCGACCCAAAATCCACCTAAGCCCTGACAAATTTACATACTTCATACAAATACCGACTTTTATTTGTTGACTTACAGTCGCATGCGATATATCAAATTAAGCGTCTCGGTGCCTATTGTGCGATAATACCTTAATAAGACACACGTTTTATATAAAAAACGTGATTTTTCGACCTTTTTCGCATTTCCTTAAAGACTTGTAAAATTTTTATAATTATTTGGCTTTAAAATACTTCTTTTATCTAAATTATTAGTTTCTGACTGCTTTTTAAGTAGTGCCTATCGCGCTGGTTGCGCCCCCTATCGCATTGTATCGTTTTCGGTAGTAGAAAGTTATTATTTAATTGTTTTACGCTAGAAAACGTACTTTTGTCCTAGGAAAAAACCAAAAAAGATTTTTCTTGACTTTTTCTTCAAGTGAATATAGCCGTGTGGTACATCATAATTAGCGGCTCGCGGCGCTCTATCTACTGAGCGACTGCATTTATTCACGTGTCATAGAAAAATCTTCCAAAAACTTCAATTTTCCGAAAATTTTGACCGTTTTAGGGTGATTTTGCGCGTTTTTTCAAATTTCCTCCAACACCTGGCTTGTTTCTGCACATCCCGTGGCTGGTTCACCTTTGCCCGACGTCCCCGCACGTACCTGCAACAGAAAAAACACCAATTATAGCAAGAAATTGAAAAAACTGCCCGACCACTCTGAAACCGTCGACCCAAAATCCACCTAAGCCCTGACAAATTTACATACTTCATACAAATACCGACTTTTATTTGTTGACTTACAGTCGCATGCGATATATCAAATTAAGCGTCTCGGTGCCTATTGTGCGATAATACCTTAATAAGACACACGTTTTATATAAAAAACGTGATTTTTCGACCTTTTTCGCATTTCCTTAAAGACTTGTAAAATTTTTATAATTATTTGGCTTTAAAATACTTCTTTTATCTAAATTATTAGTTTCTGACTGCTTTTTAAGTAGTGCCTATCGCGCTGGTTGCGCCCCCTATCGCATTGTATCGTTTTCGGTAGTAGAAAGTTATTATTTAATTGTTTTACGCTAGAAAACGTACTTTTGTCCTAGGAAAAAACCAAAAAAGATTTTTCTTGACTTTTTCTTCAAGTGAATATAGCCGTGTGGTACATCATAATTAGCGGCTCGCGGCGCTCTATCTACTGAGCGACTGCATTTATTCACGTGTCATAGAAAAATCTTCCAAAAACTTCAATTTTCCGAAAATTTTGACCGTTTTAGGGTGATTTTGCGCGTTTTTTCAAATTTCCTCCAACACCTGGCTTGTTTCTGCACATCCCGTGGCTGGTTCACCTTTGCCCGACGTCCCCGCACGTACCTGCAACAGAAAAAACACCAATTATAGCAAGAAATTGAAAAAACTGCCCGACCACTCTGAAACCGTCGACCCAAAATCCACCTAAGCCCTGACAAATTTACATACTTCATACAAATACCGACTTTTATTTGTTGACTTACAGTCGCATGCGATATATCAAATTAAGCGTCTCGGTGCCTATTGTGCGATAATACCTTAATAAGACACACGTTTTATATAAAAAACGTGATTTTTCGACCTTTTTCGCATTTCCTTAAAGACTTGTAAAATTTTTATAATTATTTGGCTTTAAAATACTTCTTTTATCTAAATTATTAGTTTCTGACTGCTTTTTAAGTAGTGCCTATCGCGCTGGTTGCGCCCCCTATCGCATTGTATCGTTTTCGGTAGTAGAAAGTTATTATTTAATTGTTTTACGCTAGAAAACGTACTTTTGTCCTAGGAAAAAACCAAAAAAGATTTTTCTTGACTTTTTCTTCAAGTGAATATAGCCGTGTGGTACATCATAATTAGCGGCTCGCGGCGCTCTATCTACTGAGCGACTGCATTTATTCACGTGTCATAGAAAAATCTTCCAAAAACTTCAATTTTCCGAAAATTTTGACCGTTTTAGGGTGATTTTGCGCGTTTTTTCAAATTTCCTCCAACACCTGGCTTGTTTCTGCACATCCCGTGGCTGGTTCACCTTTGCCCGACGTCCCCGCACGTACCTGCAACAGAAAAAACACCAATTATAGCAAGAAATTGAAAAAACTGCCCGACCACTCTGAAACCGTCGACCCAAAATCCACCTAAGCCCTGACAAATTTACATACTTCATACAAATACCGACTTTTATTTGTTGACTTACAGTCGCATGCGATATATCAAATTAAGCGTCTCGGTGCCTATTGTGCGATAATACCTTAATAAGACACACGTTTTATATAAAAAACGTGATTTTTCGACCTTTTTCGCATTTCCTTAAAGACTTGTAAAATTTTTATAATTATTTGGCTTTAAAATACTTCTTTTATCTAAATTATTAGTTTCTGACTGCTTTTTAAGTAGTGCCTATCGCGCTGGTTGCGCCCCCTATCGCATTGTATCGTTTTCGGTAGTAGAAAGTTATTATTTAATTGTTTTACGCTAGAAAACGTACTTTTGTCCTAGGAAAAAACCAAAAAAGATTTTTCTTGACTTTTTCTTCAAGTGAATATAGCCGTGTGGTACATCATAATTAGCGGCTCGCGGCGCTCTATCTACTGAGCGACTGCATTTATTCACGTGTCATAGAAAAATCTTCCAAAAACTTCAATTTTCCGAAAATTTTGACCGTTTTAGGGTGATTTTGCGCGTTTTTTCAAATTTCCTCCAACACCTGGCTTGTTTCTGCACATCCCGTGGCTGGTTCACCTTTGCCCGACGTCCCCGCACGTACCTGCAACAGAAAAAACACCAATTATAGCAAGAAATTGAAAAAACTGCCCGACCACTCTGAAACCGTCGACCCAAAATCCACCTAAGCCCTGACAAATTTACATACTTCATACAAATACCGACTTTTATTTGTTGACTTACAGTCGCATGCGATATATCAAATTAAGCGTCTCGGTGCCTATTGTGCGATAATACCTTAATAAGACACACGTTTTATATAAAAAACGTGATTTTTCGACCTTTTTCGCATTTCCTTAAAGACTTGTAAAATTTTTATAATTATTTGGCTTTAAAATACTTCTTTTATCTAAATTATTAGTTTCTGACTGCTTTTTAAGTAGTGCCTATCGCGCTGGTTGCGCCCCCTATCGCATTGTATCGTTTTCGGTAGTAGAAAGTTATTATTTAATTGTTTTACGCTAGAAAACGTACTTTTGTCCTAGGAAAAAACCAAAAAAGATTTTTCTTGACTTTTTCTTCAAGTGAATATAGCCGTGTGGTACATCATAATTAGCGGCTCGCGGCGCTCTATCTACTGAGCGACTGCATTTATTCACGTGTCATAGAAAAATCTTCCAAAAACTTCAATTTTCCGAAAATTTTGACCGTTTTAGGGTGATTTTGCGCGTTTTTTCAAATTTCCTCCAACACCTGGCTTGTTTCTGCACATCCCGTGGCTGGTTCACCTTTGCCCGACGTCCCCGCACGTACCTGCAACAGAAAAAACACCAATTATAGCAAGAAATTGAAAAAACTGCCCGACCACTCTGAAACCGTCGACCCAAAATCCACCTAAGCCCTGACAAATTTACATACTTCATACAAATACCGACTTTTATTTGTTGACTTACAGTCGCATGCGATATATCAAATTAAGCGTCTCGGTGCCTATTGTGCGATAATACCTTAATAAGACACACGTTTTATATAAAAAACGTGATTTTTCGACCTTTTTCGCATTTCCTTAAAGACTTGTAAAATTTTTATAATTATTTGGCTTTAAAATACTTCTTTTATCTAAATTATTAGTTTCTGACTGCTTTTTAAGTAGTGCCTATCGCGCTGGTTGCGCCCCCTATCGCATTGTATCGTTTTCGGTAGTAGAAAGTTATTATTTAATTGTTTTACGCTAGAAAACGTACTTTTGTCCTAGGAAAAAACCAAAAAAGATTTTTCTTGACTTTTTCTTCAAGTGAATATAGCCGTGTGGTACATCATAATTAGCGGCTCGCGGCGCTCTATCTACTGAGCGACTGCATTTATTCACGTGTCATAGAAAAATCTTCCAAAAACTTCAATTTTCCGAAAATTTTGACCGTTTTAGGGTGATTTTGCGCGTTTTTTCAAATTTCCTCCAACACCTGGCTTGTTTCTGCACATCCCGTGGCTGGTTCACCTTTGCCCGACGTCCCCGCACGTACCTGCAACAGAAAAAACACCAATTATAGCAAGAAATTGAAAAAACTGCCCGACCACTCTGAAACCGTCGACCCAAAATCCACCTAAGCCCTGACAAATTTACATACTTCATACAAATACCGACTTTTATTTGTTGACTTACAGTCGCATGCGATATATCAAATTAAGCGTCTCGGTGCCTATTGTGCGATAATACCTTAATAAGACACACGTTTTATATAAAAAACGTGATTTTTCGACCTTTTTCGCATTTCCTTAAAGACTTGTAAAATTTTTATAATTATTTGGCTTTAAAATACTTCTTTTATCTAAATTATTAGTTTCTGACTGCTTTTTAAGTAGTGCCTATCGCGCTGGTTGCGCCCCCTATCGCATTGTATCGTTTTCGGTAGTAGAAAGTTATTATTTAATTGTTTTACGCTAGAAAACGTACTTTTGTCCTAGGAAAAAACCAAAAAAGATTTTTCTTGACTTTTTCTTCAAGTGAATATAGCCGTGTGGTACATCATAATTAGCGGCTCGCGGCGCTCTATCTACTGAGCGACTGCATTTATTCACGTGTCATAGAAAAATCTTCCAAAAACTTCAATTTTCCGAAAATTTTGACCGTTTTAGGGTGATTTTGCGCGTTTTTTCAAATTTCCTCCAACACCTGGCTTGTTTCTGCACATCCCGTGGCTGGTTCACCTTTGCCCGACGTCCCCGCACGTACCTGCAACAGAAAAAACACCAATTATAGCAAGAAATTGAAAAAACTGCCCGACCACTCTGAAACCGTCGACCCAAAATCCACCTAAGCCCTGACAAATTTACATACTTCATACAAATACCGACTTTTATTTGTTGACTTACAGTCGCATGCGATATATCAAATTAAGCGTCTCGGTGCCTATTGTGCGATAATACCTTAATAAGACACACGTTTTATATAAAAAACGTGATTTTTCGACCTTTTTCGCATTTCCTTAAAGACTTGTAAAATTTTTATAATTATTTGGCTTTAAAATACTTCTTTTATCTAAATTATTAGTTTCTGACTGCTTTTTAAGTAGTGCCTATCGCGCTGGTTGCGCCCCCTATCGCATTGTATCGTTTTCGGTAGTAGAAAGTTATTATTTAATTGTTTTACGCTAGAAAACGTACTTTTGTCCTAGGAAAAAACCAAAAAAGATTTTTCTTGACTTTTTCTTCAAGTGAATATAGCCGTGTGGTACATCATAATTAGCGGCTCGCGGCGCTCTATCTACTGAGCGACTGCATTTATTCACGTGTCATAGAAAAATCTTCCAAAAACTTCAATTTTCCGAAAATTTTGACCGTTTTAGGGTGATTTTGCGCGTTTTTTCAAATTTCCTCCAACACCTGGCTTGTTTCTGCACATCCCGTGGCTGGTTCACCTTTGCCCGACGTCCCCGCACGTACCTGCAACAGAAAAAACACCAATTATAGCAAGAAATTGAAAAAACTGCCCGACCACTCTGAAACCGTCGACCCAAAATCCACCTAAGCCCTGACAAATTTACATACTTCATACAAATACCGACTTTTATTTGTTGACTTACAGTCGCATGCGATATATCAAATTAAGCGTCTCGGTGCCTATTGTGCGATAATACCTTAATAAGACACACGTTTTATATAAAAAACGTGATTTTTCGACCTTTTTCGCATTTCCTTAAAGACTTGTAAAATTTTTATAATTATTTGGCTTTAAAATACTTCTTTTATCTAAATTATTAGTTTCTGACTGCTTTTTAAGTAGTGCCTATCGCGCTGGTTGCGCCCCCTATCGCATTGTATCGTTTTCGGTAGTAGAAAGTTATTATTTAATTGTTTTACGCTAGAAAACGTACTTTTGTCCTAGGAAAAAACCAAAAAAGATTTTTCTTGACTTTTTCTTCAAGTGAATATAGCCGTGTGGTACATCATAATTAGCGGCTCGCGGCGCTCTATCTACTGAGCGACTGCATTTATTCACGTGTCATAGAAAAATCTTCCAAAAACTTCAATTTTCCGAAAATTTTGACCGTTTTAGGGTGATTTTGCGCGTTTTTTCAAATTTCCTCCAACACCTGGCTTGTTTCTGCACATCCCGTGGCTGGTTCACCTTTGCCCGACGTCCCCGCACGTACCTGCAACAGAAAAAACACCAATTATAGCAAGAAATTGAAAAAACTGCCCGACCACTCTGAAACCGTCGACCCAAAATCCACCTAAGCCCTGACAAATTTACATACTTCATACAAATACCGACTTTTATTTGTTGACTTACAGTCGCATGCGATATATCAAATTAAGCGTCTCGGTGCCTATTGTGCGATAATACCTTAATAAGACACACGTTTTATATAAAAAACGTGATTTTTCGACCTTTTTCGCATTTCCTTAAAGACTTGTAAAATTTTTATAATTATTTGGCTTTAAAATACTTCTTTTATCTAAATTATTAGTTTCTGACTGCTTTTTAAGTAGTGCCTATCGCGCTGGTTGCGCCCCCTATCGCATTGTATCGTTTTCGGTAGTAGAAAGTTATTATTTAATTGTTTTACGCTAGAAAACGTACTTTTGTCCTAGGAAAAAACCAAAAAAGATTTTTCTTGACTTTTTCTTCAAGTGAATATAGCCGTGTGGTACATCATAATTAGCGGCTCGCGGCGCTCTATCTACTGAGCGACTGCATTTATTCACGTGTCATAGAAAAATCTTCCAAAAACTTCAATTTTCCGAAAATTTTGACCGTTTTTAGGGTGATTTTGCGCGTTTTTTCAAATTTCCTCCAACACCTGGCTTGTTTCTGCACATCCCGTGGCTGGTTCACCTTTGCCCGACGTCCCCGCACGTACCTGCAACAGAAAAAACACCAATTATAGCAAGAAATTGAAAAAAACTGCCCGACCACTCTGAAACCGTCGACCCAAAATCCACCTAAGCCCTGACAAATTTACATACTTCATACAAATACCGACTTTTATTTGTTGACTTACAGTCGCATGCGATATATCAAATTAAGCGTCTCGGTGCCTATTGTGCGATAATACCTTAATAAGACACACGTTTTATATAAAAAACGTGATTTTTCGACCTTTTTCGCATTTCCTTAAAGACTTGTAAAATTTTTATAATTATTTGGCTTTAAAATACTTCTTTTATCTAAATTATTAGTTTCTGACTGCTTTTTAAGTAGTGCCTATCGCGCTGGTTGCGCCCCCTATCGCATTGTATCGTTTTCGGTAGTAGAAAGTTATTATTTAATTGTTTTACGCTAGAAAACGTACTTTTGTCCTAGGAAAAAACCAAAAAAGATTTTTCTTGACTTTTTCTTCAAGTGAATATAGCCGTGTGGTACATCATAATTAGCGGCTCGCGGCGCTCTATCTACTGAGCGACTGCATTTATTCACGTGTCATAGAAAAATCTTCCAAAAACTTCAATTTTCCGAAAATTTTGACCGTTTTAGGGTGATTTTGCGCGTTTTTTCAAATTTCCTCCAACACC